>JAOUZG010030345.1:4538920-4567045 GCA_026289955.1 Argiope argentata | reverse complement strand
AAAAAAAAAATTATTAAAAATGTCAGTGCCAATGAATATAACCTTTAAAAAAATTCATAGCTATAAATCCTTTGAAAAATAAAATTCTGAATGTTCTTCTTTTTAATACAGTCAACCATCTTTAAATCTCATAAATATTCAAAATTACTTTTTGACCATCTTTTCAACGCTAACCAGATACCGCCATTTGATTCTTCTCCAAAAACTCTTTCCACAACATGCGCCAAATGAAAAGAACAACATCCCGTTCCTTGTCCACCCCCACCTAACTGAATATTCCATCCTTTTACCGCTAAAAATTCCAGCTTCATTGAGAGGAAGCGCGCAGTAGCTGTTGCGTTAGTTCTATACATAGGCAGTGGCCGCTTTTCTTGATTACGCGAAGCCGCATTTTGTTCAGATCCTGGGCTCCACGCTGAGCAGCGTCGTTAGGTTGAATGCTTTTAGCCGCAGGGTTTCTGCCCTCTGACTTGGAGCTGCCGTTACTTTACATTTCGCAGGCCTCTCTCCCTTCTGCCTTAGGCTTCAGTCGATTCCAGCGGTGTTTTAAAGTTTTCCCACTGACGTCGGGGGTGTTTAACGACGAAAGTAATTATTTGGTGGGCTCTTTCCCTCCCTCCCCCACTCCCTTGCTTCAAAAGTTCGTTTTATGGAGTAACTTTTTGTTAAAATGTTTTGTTGTTGTTGCCGCTGCAGCTGATACTATGATTTTTATTTCCCTCCAATGGGAGAGAAGAGTTATTTAAAAGATTTTTATGTTCCAATCGATGGGTGGCTTTGTTTGTGAAGGGGGCCATCGAAACTTGTGGGTTCAAAAACACAGGTTTTTGCCTTTTGCTTTTGCTTTGATTTTCGAAGTTTTCAGAAACTCAGCTGCTGATTATTCGGAAAAAAAAGTTGATGTTGCTTGAATTGGATACGTACGTAATTATAAAAATTCGTAAGAGTTAAAAAACAATGTTGGGCTGGCAACTAAGTTCTAACCGTTGTTTAAATCGTAACATTCCCCACATCATTAAATGTCTTTGCATGATTTTTTAATCGTTTCAAAAAGAATTGTTTTTATACCAATATCTATGTATTAGTTTTCTGTTCGAGGTAATTCATGTTAATTCCTCTTGATTTTTCTATGGTTAAAATGGGATTTCGTTTTCTATAGTTAAATTGGAATTTGTAAGAGTTTTTAAACAAAAAAAAAGAAAAAAGTTGGGCTGGCAACTAAATTCTAAACTTTGTTTAAATTGAAACATTCAGCGCATGATTAAATGTTTTTGCATAATTTTTTTAATTGTTCCAAAGAGTATGTTTTGTTATATGAACAGCTATGTGTTATTTTTCTGTTTGAGGTAATTCATTAATTTCTCTTAAATTTTCTATAATTAAAATAGGTTTTCGTTTTCTATAATTAAATGGGAATTCGTAAGAGTTTTTCAAAAAAAATTGGTCTGGCAACTAAGTTCCAACCGTTGTTTAAATTGTAACATTCCCAACAACAAATAAAGATTTTTGGCTTAATTTTTTAATCGTTCCAAAGAGAATGTTTTGTTGAATCAACATCTATGTGTTATTTTTCTGTTAGAGGTAATCCATGTTAATTTCTCTTGATTTTTCTATAGTTAAAATGGGATTTCGTTTTCTATAGTTAAATGGTGATTCGCAAAGAGTAATTGAAAAAAAAAGAAGTTGGGCTGCCAAACATTCCCCACATTATTAAAAGTTTTTGGTCGAAGTTTTTAATCGTAATTTAATAATTCAAAAAAATGTTTTGTTGTACCAATATCTATGTGTTATTTTTCAGTTCGAGGTAATTCATGTTAATTTCTCTTGATTTTACTATAATTAAAATGGAGTTTCGTTTTCTATAGTTAAATGGAGATTCGTAAATGTTTTTTTAATTGGCTGGCAACTAAGTTCCAATCATTGTTTTAATTGTAATATTCTCCCCATTATTAAACGTTTTGGCAGAATTTTTAATCGTTCCAAAGAGAGTGTTTTGTTGTACCAACATCTATGTGTTGTTTTTGTGTTAGAAATAATCCATGTTAATTTCTCCCAATTTCTCTATTGTTAAAACGGGATTTAGTTTTTCAAAAAAAAGTTGGGCTGGCAACTAAGTTTCGACCGTTGTTTAAATTGAAATATTCTCCCCATTATTAAACATTCCTGGCATAATTTTTAAATCGTTCCAAAGATAATTTTTTGATGTACGAACATCTATGTACTATTTTTCTGTTCGAGGTAATTCATGTTAATTTCTCTTGATTTTTCTATAATTAAAATGGAATTTCGTTTTCTATAGTTAAATGAGGATTCGTAAGTGTTTTTTAAGTTGGGCTGGCAACTAAGTTCCAACCGTTGTTCAAATTGTAACTTTCCTCACATCATTAAACGTTTTTTCATAGTTTTTTAATCGTTTCAAAGAGAATGCTTTATTGAACGAACATCTGTGTGCTATTTTTCTGTTCATGGTAATTAATGTTCATTTCTCTTGATTTTACTCTAGTTGAAATTGGATTTTGAGTTGGGAAAAAATAAGCATTTTCTACACCTCCTTATTCTTTGTTTTTAATTGACTTCTAAGACTAAAAAGCTATACGTGATATTTTGGTTGTTCAATGAAAAGATATCCTAGTTAAAAGAATCATCGTGAAGTTTAAAGATGAAGACTTTCTTTCTAAAACGCACATTGTTCTAGCCAGGTGAGTTCGATAAAAAGGAATTAAAGTTGCACACAACGAGGAAGAATAGATTATTGACTAATTAGCTGTTATTTTTTAATGAGAAATAAATATTGAAAAATGTAGGAAACCTATCCTAACACACTATGTAATTAGAACGTTAAGCCCTCGGTACTCGTAGAGTAAAAGAAAAATACATACAAAAGAAATTCGTTTAAGTATAAATCATAGGAAAAAGGAAATGATATGATGGTATAGCAATAGTTATATAGATATATGTACAATTCACCAGTAAGTTTTAAGCAATACTAATTAATATTAATCATATTTACAATATTTGCGATTTCAAATAGATGAAAGATATATTTTAGAAGCAAAATAGAAGACTTTGGTTATAACCTATTAAAGTCAGGACATTGTGATTGCAATGGTGGAAAAGTCACAATCTAATTAAAACTTAATTAAGACAATAAAAAAGACCATTTTTTCTTTTCTAAAATTTAGGGATGATAATATTGATTGGGTATATTCATAACAAAAAACAGTTGCACATTTAGGTAATTTAAGATGAAACTTTTAAATACTACTTCCAAGCAATTACTTCAATCTTATATCATTTCTAATTATTGTAAACAGTAAATATCGTAAATGTAGAATTTGAATGATAATTGCGAATTAATTTTGCTGAATTTGAGACTCCAGAAACTTTGAATGAAAGGAAAAAGTACATATCTGTAAATGCAATGATAAGAAGAAAGAAGAAAACAAGATCAAGAAAAAGAAAAAAATTTCCTCATATAACGGCAAATGTGTTGAGTGAAATTTATTGCAGCTTTTGACATTGTAGAAACGAATTCCAAATATACGCTCAAGAATCTAATGTAATTTGTAGTAACTTCAGATTTTTCTTTAAGTAATAAAAGTTTATTTTTTTAAAATCTTCAAACTTCAATCAAATCTTCAATCTTCGAACTATCAATTAAAATTATAATATCAGCTTTTCAAAATAAAAAATAATAATAAATAGATACTACTTTGGTTTACAGTGAAATTTACATACTAAGTATTTGGAAGGTTAAAAAGTGCAATCGCTCATAAAGAATAGCACTGACAGTAACAGTGATTATAACGCTAAAGGGTTGTAGATGTTCCTGACATATAACTTCAAGAATACATCATGGAAATATGCATCTTATTTGCTTCTGTCTCTCTCTCTCCATTTCTTTTTTTTTAAAGATTAATCATGAAAATTATAGTTGGGCAATTCTCCATTAATATCTGCTAACCCATTGGTGAGAACTCGAGAAAAGAAAAAAAATCCAATGATGTGTTGTTGTTACTTATGACACTTGCCTACGGACAAGTTCCCCGCTAATACGGCAGTAGATTTAAACCAAAATTAGCGTCTCTTGTTTTTGAAGTAGCCCCAACTAGGCTACTTCAAAAACAAGGAGGGCACAATGACACAGATAGCACACACAGAATAACAATCATGCCCGAACCGGGAATCGAACTGGGGACGCCCAGAACACAAGGAAGATGCGCCACCTCTGTACCAGAAAGGTGGCCCCAATAATCTACTCGGCAAAACATTATATCGCTAGGCTTCAGCAACGATGTTTGCTAAATATTTATCCTTAAGTTTTAAATATAAAATATTTTTTGATATTAAATTTGTTACTTAAAGGATATCATATTATCTTCCACAATCGATTTTATCTCAATGATACTGAGGCAAGTAACAGGAATAATTTTGGAGCTAGGTATTTATGTAAACAACCCAAATTCTAATACTCTGAGTGTGAAGAATGATTAGACAAAATATGTATATAAAAGAAATTAAAATATCCCAGGTATCCCTAGTCTTTATTAAGAATTTTTTCAGCTACTTGTGTGCAATCTATTTTTTTCAAAAGACCCTTAGAATTTACTTTCTGACATTCACTTCAATCAGACGAAGACAGTGAATTTTTGTTTATGTTAAAAGGCAAATTGAGTTAGAAACTAAAATTATTTCCTTTCAATGCAAACAAAAATAAGTAACAATATGGCAGGATTTCACATGCAAAACGGACAATATAAGTATTTACAAATATGTTATTATACATTTTTAAATAATCAGGTATTCCTTCCTATCTTCTTAAAATAATCTAAATTTTAATAACACTTGAAGAAATTCAGTACTTTCAATCTTTTTTTAACTATCAATGATTAATACAAATGATAATTTGTTTGTATTCACCATGTAAATAGCTGTATTTTGTTTATATTTGCTCATGTAAATAGATGCATTTTGTCTGTATTTATTCGTGTAAATAGATATTTTTTTGTATTAATTCATGAGAAAAAATATATTTCATTTGTATTCTCTATGTTTTAATAGATATTATTTTATGAAGTAAGATTAGATTATTTTGAATAATTGATAGATTCGATTATTAAGTAAATTATATTTGGATTAAATAGATAGAGTAAGAAGATATATTTTATTCATATTAATTGGTGTGAATATATTTATTCTGTTTGTATTAATTCATATGAACGGATATTTTTTTGTTTATATTAGTTCGCATGAATATATTTATTCTGTTTGTGCCGGCGTCCTGACACAGAGGTAGCGTGTCTTCCTCGTGATCTGAGTGTCCCGGGATCGAATACAGTTTTGTGCATGATTGTTCTTCTGTGTTCTTTCTGTGAAGCGTGTGAGTATGTCCCCCCCCCCTGTAAAAAGGGTCTGAGCAAGTGAATATGTTGAGTGAATAGCCGAAATCGTACTTTTGGTCCTAGCTGGCGCTATTTCAAACAAGAGACTCTTATTCCGGCTTAATCCACTGATACATCAGTGGGCTTATTCATGGAGAGTGCCATTAATAACACCAACATTCTGTTTGCATTCTTTAATCTAAATAAATGTATAATATTTATATTAGTAAGCGGGACGAAATATATTTTGTTTGTATTTGTAAGAGAAAACAGATATGTCATCAAATATTGAAATAAAATGAATAAAAAAAAGATTAAAAGGAAATCTTCTATGCATATTTCAATGTATCATGTCAAAACATGATTTCTTGAATGGCTAAGCACCACGTGCTCGTGCGAATGAAATTATATTTTTATTCATTTTAATTATTTCGTTGAATGAGTCATTTTAGTATTGCAAACGATCATAAAAAACTTTGTCTTGCTTTCATTGTTTAAAAATATTACACTTCCTATTTATTTCCTTTCATGTAATCACGTGTTCAAAATGGCATTTTTCTAGGTTTTATTTCCTGTAGTCATAACCTTGTTTTCTTTATAACCAGAGCTTTCCTAAATCCATATAGCAGAGCGTTATTAAAAACTGATTTTTTGAAATCCTCGTGCGGATAATGATTCTTATTTTTATTTTTTGCCTACGGATTTTTGTCGTCGCCAGAAAACCTCAAAACACAATATCATGTTCTGACATGTTAATAAATTAGCATTTATTTTCTGAGATGGATGAATGTAGTGATGAAGGAGTTTAAGTTGAACCTAAAAAAATTTATCCTGTCAATAAGTGAATGAAATCTGTCACAGTTTTTCTTCAGTAACAAATAAAATTCTTCGTTTAAATTCTTGAACTGGCTTGGACATAAATAGACAAGAAAAAAATATTTGCGTCTTTAAAGTTACGTAAGAAATCATTGCAAACATTTTCCTTTCGCTTAGCACATTCTGTAATCTAAAGCCGTCATCAAATAAACTTGTTGGGAAGTAAACTTAATTCCGAATGACAATTCGAATCACAGAAGATAATAAAAAAAGTTTTGTAAATAACGGTTGGCAACCGGATTACCAGCTAAGCCGAAGGACAATCTATTTAGTACCCTATTGGGAAACACCATCCATCCTATTTTAGCTGTTGCCAACGGAAAAAAAGAATGTATATATACAGCTTAAACGCGCATTCGATTTTATATTCTTTTTCTAAAAGAGGTCAGGGAGATTCTGTTTTAAAACCCAAATCGATTTATTCTTGTTGAACAAAAACGTCGATCTGCAAGAATGATTTTTGAGTTTCAATTTTCCAGAATTTCACCTGTTTTTAAAGATTATAACTCCCTTTATCTTTAAAAGAACGTATACAGGTAGGAGACATATATTATATTTTTTAGGGTTTTTTTTTAAAAATTTAACGACGGAATAATCCATTGATAGATATCTTTCAGCTAAATGAAAAAATTAAATTGCTTTATTGAAGTTAATACGGGAATAATTTCTCTCAGGAACGGTAATTTAGGACTATAATTTGTTGCATTATAATCAAGTGTTTTGATTTTATTTCTGTTAAAAAAATTTAAATAAGGTAAAATAATTTTTGTATTTTCTCGTTACAGAAATACTGAAACAAAGTAATGAATTGCAAGGGGAGGTCTTCCCGATATATTGTTCATTCCAACAAAAATCTTCTCACACTTCCGCATAAAATTATCTTCGCTAAGACCAAGAATAATTGCATGGCATTGACAAACAGTAATAACGAAACATATATCTTTATCGTTATAAATCGTTATAATGGTCTTTTTACTGAATCCAACATTAAAATTTGTATTTCAGAACCCTTATTTCAAACTTATTGCAACCAAACTTCCACAAGGAATTTAGAGTTATAACCAAAAAAAGTAGTTTTATTTCTAAACCCCTAAATATACTGATGCAATTATACCGTGCGTATCTGAATGTGTTTACAAGAATAGAAAGCATAGATATGTAGCTGATCAACCTTTTGTGAAATTTAGTTTAAATTTTGATTGGAATCTAAGTTTTAGATTCTAAATATGTTGAACATTTGTACAACAAATTTTGTACATTTGCTCAAAGTTACATTTATTTAGGTTTTATTTGCTGTGATAATTAACTTATTTTCTTAATCAGATATTTTGTAAATGCAATGCCAGCACGTTATTATAAGCTTATTTTTTTGAGATACTCAAGCATATATTTTTTAAAAATGTTCGCCTAGGATTTTTGTTGACGACAAAAACTTCATCCCCAAAACATCATCATGTTCTGACATGATAAAAAAAACCCTCTTTAATTATTTCTTGAAATATTACTCGTGTGTTTCTCTGCACAAGGATCTATTTTTAATATCCTGATTGAATTTCTACAATTTATTTAACAGCGTATGCATTGTTTCCTTTTTATCCTTCATGAAATTTTTATTTTCATTCCTTTTATATTTATTTATTGATTTTCATGGTTTCTGTTAAATTATAACCAGAATAAATTCATTCGTGATATGCAGGGTGCATCTACCCGATGCTGGGTGTATTGGGTTCGAAAAAAATAAGTCCAATTTGTTTCATAACACACACTTTTAATCAACTTCAGAAACCGTGAAATATTCAACTACATGTTACACTGACTAAAAACAGAATCTTACTGATTGAAACAAGAACAGAAACTTTACACATACATAGTTACATAGTTACGTCATTTCAAAACAGAGCCGCCTCTCGGACGGTTTTTCCTCTCTCCGTTCGCAACATCCTCCCCCCCCCTTTGAGACTTGATACGGTGTCAAAACAGTAACAGTTCACATTAAATAAATCCAATCGTTTTGGTGCTTTCACGCACCTACCAGAAGAAGTAAATCTTTTTAATATAACATCATCTGAAATCTGAACAACAGGGACTCCCTCAGAATCAGATTCCCCCTCACCCGCACTGCTCTCAATGGCGCAAGTTTCACTTGATTGAATTTCTAAAGGATAAATCCGTTGTACTGGACGCATCACTGTTCCATTCTGAGTTTTGAGTTTTACAGTCCGAATTTTCCCATCCCGTCCCGGGATCAGCTCAATTATTCTTGCTATCGGCCAAAACAAGCGCTTTTTATTATCATCTCCAATTAACACTATTTCACCAATCCTAGGCTCACGCGAAGATCTTTCATTAGACCTCTGAACAAGTTCACCTAGGTATTCCTTCCTGAACCGTTTTCTTAACTCATTGAAAAGTTTGCTTCGATACCTTATTCTTTTTGATAACTTTTGGGAATCTATTTCGTCAATATCTATTACTCCGGAACAGTGATTTTCTCTTAGGAACATAGCGGGTGTAAGAGGAACTAATTCTTCGGGGTTCTCAAAAACATAGGTTAGAGGTCTGCTATTAATAACACTTTCACAATCACAGATTACAGTACTCAATTCTTCATGAGTTAATACAGACTTTCCTAGCGTTCGTCTTAACAATTCTTTAATTATGCGAACCAACCTTTCCCACCAGCCTCCCCACCATGCTGCTGTGGGTGGGATAAACTTCCAACGTATTTTTCGCGGTTGATGTTCCTTTGAAATCCTGTCCCAATCTAGACTTGAAAAGTCATTAAAAGCTCCCCCGGAAATTTGTTCCGTTATCGCAGTAAATTGTGGAAGGTCTTCCACGCCTGGCAATAAAACGCCGAAGAGCCAGCCAAAAGGCATCTGTAGTTAAGGAATTAACCAATTCAAGATGTATAGCGCGAAAGACTGTACACGTAAATAGTGCAATCCACACCTTCTCCCCTGTTTTTAGAATTAAAGGCCCTGCCAAATCAACTCCCACAATTTCAAAAGCGACACAATCTGATACTCGGTCTGGTGGTAAAGGTGTTGGTTCACTTTTCATGGCTCTAGCTTTAAACCGCTTACATATTACACAATTATAAAGAACATTTTTAATATTTTTCTTAGCCTTAATTATCCAAAAATCTTCTCTGATTAGAGTTTGCATCATCTGAATTCCAGCATGATTATTTTTTACATGTACAGAACGGATCAATGATCTAGTAAATTGACATTTATCTGGTAATAGTATAGGATACAAAAAATGCTTCTCATCAGCTCGGTTAGTTATCTTTGCACTCTTAAAATATCATCCTCATCTTTGAAGGTAACAAATTTCAAAAACCTTGGCTCAGGCAAAAAACACAGCTGAGTTACTCTAATCAGACATTTTTCTGAATTTACAATTTCAGATAAAGTAAGTTCAACATCTGTACATTTAACACAAGATTTTCGGCTATTATTTACAAATCTTAAAATCCAAGCAAACACTTTTATCATTCTGTCATAACTAGAAACATTATCTAAAAGCCACAGGGTTGTGTTCCCCGTCAGATCAACATTCACTACTTTAGTCTTTCTCCTCTCTAAGTCTACATCGGCAGGTTGACCGCAAATTTCGCCAGTCGGCCAATTCTCCGGATTTTCTTTTAGCCAAGGAGGTCCCTCCCACCATCTAGAATTAAGCATTTTTTGAGGGGAACATCCACGTGATAATAGATCTGCAATATTCCTATTTCCAGGAATATGTTTCCATGATTCAATTTTGGTCAGATTTCGTATTTCTTTAACTCTGTTGGTCACAAAAACTGACCAATTTCCTGACTCCTTTATCCACCAAAGAGCTGTAGTGGAATCAGACCAAAATGTGACTTTAAGTTCCACAAAATCAAGAGCTTTAATAATAGAATTTAGAAGTCTAGCACCAATGTTACATGCCATCAACTCTAAACGTGGAATACTAATAGTTTTGAGAGGAGTAACCCTAGATTTCGCTCTAATGAGAACGACCTTTACTTCATCATCAATTATTGATCTGACAAAGACACATGCAGCGTATGCCCCTTTGCAAGCATCTACAAAAATATGCAGTTCAGAAGACGGATTTATAAACATGTAACGAGGCAAAGTAACATCTTTCAATACAGAAATTTCTCTAGACCATTTCAAAAATTCATTTATAATATTAGGAGGTAATTCAGAGTCCCAAGACACTTTCATCTTCCACAAATTTTGTAATAGCAGTTTCGGGAGCAATGTTGTCGGAGCTAACAATCCAATAGGATCAAAAATTCCCTGTACCCTAGACAGAATTACTCTTTTTGTTATTTTCAATTCACATGTAACCGGTTCTAAATCTATACAACAACTCAAAGTATCATTATCCAAGTCCCACACTATTCCTAAAACGGAAGTAGTACCGGAATGTTTGTCAACATTGTCACCAGCAACATTGCTCTCAAACCCACGCAAATTAAAACAACCATTAGACATAATATTTTTTGCCTGTTCAATAAATTTCTCTAATTCATTAACATTAAAAACTCCCGATACTAAATTATCAACATAGAATGATATTTTCAATTTTTGAGTAATTTCATTACATTCAGGAGGGCAATTCTCTAAAAGATGCATTAAAGATACATTTAGTAGATAAGGGCTTGAACAAACCCCAAACAGCACACGACAATGTCTATAAATTTCTTGCCCTTCCGAGTCCGGAAAAAAGAATCTCAAAAAATCTCTATCTTTAGGGGCAACAGACAACATCAAAAATGCCTTTTCAATATCAGCACTTATACCGATAGGAAAAATTCTAAAACGATCAAGAATATCGGGTATCATTTCCAGTAAATTAATTCCTTTATACAAACACTCATTTAATGAGAATTTCCCCCTCTGAGAGGCAGAAGCGTCAAATACCGGCCGAACCTTCGTTGTTTCGCTATTTAATTTTATGACTGGCCTATGCGGTAAATAATGACAGTTATTACTCAATTCGTTTATAGGTACTCTTTCAATTACACCAATTTTTTCCCATTCTATGAATACCTGCTTGTAATCATCGAAAAAATTACCACTCTTCAATTTATTAATCATTCTTTCATGTCTCTTCCAAGTTAGTTCCATGTTATCATGTAAATTCCTTGATTCAATTCTCCACGGAAGCTCAACTTCGAATCTTCCATTGGGAAGAATTTTCATTTTTTCCTTATATTCAGATAAATCATTTTCATCTTTATCTGTTTCAGTAGGATCAGATATCCCCAAAGCCTCAAGTTCCCATAATTCATTCAAAGGAATTCTCCCGACATGCATAGACACAGTTGTCATTAAATTATTCCTTCCACGAAAATTCTGTTTTCCTATTACCGTCCAACCCAGCTTACTTTCCACGGCTGTCAATCCGGAGTCCAATTCTGCAATATTTTCTGTTAATAATTTTCCCATTACATCAGCCCCAATTAAAAGATCGATTTCCGCTTCCTCACAAAAAGAATCTGACAAAGTTATTTTTCTTTCTCTTAAATCAGTCAAAACTTTCTTATCAATAATTTTAGGAATTAATCCACATATCTTTTTTTCTGAAAGAACTTCAAAACCACAAGAATAAGTCTTATTTAGATCGCTCACTTCAATAGAAAACACTCTATGTTCTTTCGGTTCCGTTTCCTTCCCCCCAAACAGCGCATGAATCACTGTTTCTCTTCTAAGAGGAGTTAAATTAAACAGATTTATTAGCTTTTCGCTGATGTAACTACTTTGGCTCGCGGAGTCTAATAACGCACGAATTCTTTTCTCATGATCTTGGCATCGAATAACCACGCAAAGTGTTTGTAAAAACACACGTTCGCTTCTGCAGCAATTAGAGAGAGAATTCTCTGTTTTACAAACAATTTCTTTTTCTTGTTTTGGACACATTATTTCAAAATGAGAATTATTATTGCACAAAGAACAACTTAACTTATGATTAAATTTACAGAATTTACTTAAATGACTACCTTTTTTTAAACAAGAAAAACATGCACCCTTTTTAATTAAAACTTTCCGTTTCTCATCCAGTGACATTTTCCTAGCAGCAAAGCATTTTTCACTAGGATGGCTTTTATCGCAAAAGATACAATTAAGAAAACGCTTACCAGAATCCAGGCTTACAAGGGCAGAGGCGGTAGCAAGATCGCGATTTACCTTAACAAGAGAAGTATCCTTTTTTAAATTATAGTGGGGTTCTTTTGAAATGAATCCACTTCGTGCAAGCGACACCATTTCTTCGCCTTGCACCTCTTTGCGTAGGAAAGTCATTAAATGTTCCAAGGAACGACAGCTTTTGGTGTCCGATAGCTCTTGGTTTCTGCTTCGCTCCCACGCGATCAACACCTCTTCGGGAAGGCAACTTTCTACTAATGGGATTAAAAAGTCTCCGTATTTCTCCTGAGTTCTTCCCAGGCTTTCTAAGGCCCTTAATTTTCCCTCGAGTTCATCATACAGCGACGTTAAGTCGGCCTTGACTCGTCCTTTAACGGCATTTTTCATAACGAGATATAACATATCTCGCACATAAACTTGAACCAGTAGATCATCACGCCCAAAGCGTTCCTTCAATTGTTCTATTACTTTCGGATAGTTTACAGCAGTGGCTGGAAAACTGAGAACCAATCGTCCTGCTTTTGAATTGGTTTCTACTGACTGTAGAAGATACTGAAATTTGTCTTCATCAGCAATGGAGTTATCTTCGTGAATTTTCTTGAATTGACTCCAGAAAGACAGAAATTCTTTTGGTTCTCCATTAAATTTCTTCAATTCAATTGTTGGTAATTTAAATTTTCGTGCTGGTTCACATAATACGGGTTCAGGAACAGGTTGCAGCTGTGCTTCAATTCGTGTACAAAGTTCCAAATATCGATCTCTGTATACATCAGATTCTTCTAAATCTTTCGCAAATAGGCTTTCGCCATCTTCTTGCACTAATAAGAGTTCAAATATTTCAGTTTGAGATACATCAAGGCGCTGGAATTTATCCGCAAGCTGCATCTTCAGAACCGAAAGCGAAACTGATTCACTCGCTTCTTCCAATTCGGCTTCAACTTTGTTAGCACAGAGCGTAAACGCCATTCTGAGCCCTTTTCTTTTTAATTTTAACGTCTTCAGATCCATTACGAAAAATTCAACGGTTTCAAACCAGTTCAAAAATATTTACTTTAAAGCTCCAAACAGCTTTCCGTTAAAATCCAATACACCCGGTCCCGCCGAGGGTACCAATAATTTATGTTAAATCATAACTAGAATAAATTCATTCGTGATATGCAGGGTGCATCTACCCGATGCTGGGTGTATTGGGTTCGAAAAAAATAAGTCCAATTTGTTTCATAACACACACTTTTAATCAACTTCAGAAACCGTGAAATATTCAACTACATGTTACACTGACTGAAAACAGAATCTTACTGATTGAAACAAGAACAGAAACTTTACACATACATAGTTACATAGTTACATCATTTCAAAACAGCGCCGCCTCTCGGACGGTTTTTCCTCTCTCCGTTCGCATCAGTTTCATTTAAATGTTTTGAGCTCTTTTTCTATCACAATTTTATCACTGAGCCTATACAGTTTCACGATTCACGAATGTGTGACGAACTTTCATTTTCAATTTTTGTAGCTGGCAAGCAAAGCTTTGTGTCTCGACTGATTTTAAGATAAAAATAAACCAGTAATGTCGACTAGAAATTCACTATTACTGGAAGCTATTGTATATGTGGTAAAATCCAATAAACGTAATGCAGACTGATATTAAAATTATATTCTAATATTTACATAATTTTTCATGGTGTCATTTAAATGTTTTGAACTCTTTTTATATCACAATTTTATCACTGAGCATATACAGTTTCATGGTTCATGAATGTATGATGCGTTTTTAAAGCATTTTAATTTAATTTATATCAAAAACCAATGCTTTGGTGCACTATAACTAATGTTTGGTGATCAAATAGATATTTCACCATAAAGCCTTACAACTTTACGAATCACTCACTAGAAAAGGAGTTTCTCAATCTTTATCTATACTCTAACCATTTTATTTTTATTCTTTTTATTTTTTATTTAATGATTTTCACTGTTTCATTTAAATGTTTTGAACTCTTTTTATATTACAATTTTATCACTGAGCCTATGCAGTTTCATGAACCACGAATGTGTGATGAATTTTTAAAGCATTATAATTTAATTTATATTAATAATCAATGCTTTGGTGCACTATAACTAATGTTTGGTGATCATATAGATGTTTCGCCATAAAGCCTTACAACTTTACAAATCACTCACTTGAAAAGGAGTTTCTCAATCTTTATCTATAGTCTAACCATTTTGCAGTTCTTCCTAAAGCATCCCAGCATTTCATTTACCACAACCATTCTTCCTCATTTGCTCCAGAAAAGAGGGCTTTCCTGAAGCAATAACACCCAGCTACGAATACTTCTGAGAAGCTCTACATAGAACGGGGGAGGATCAAATATATTCCATTCCAAATAACAAACGAATTTTCGTTGATTCAACCCGCTGCTTGCCTAATATACTATTTGGAAACTCTCGCTTACCCTACCCTTTGCAATTCCTCGTTCTCGGCCTGGGAGAAGGGGGTGTTCGAAACACAACAGCCCCTCCCCAACCCCTCTCATTCCACTCAATCCTAATTAAGAGAGCGTTCCATTCAAACTGTCATTTATTCTGAGCGAGGCCAAACCCTTCATTAGTTAATATTGCTGCGACTTCTCTCTTGACCGTTTTATTATGGGGGAGATTCAAAAAGGGAAAAGGGGTGGAAGGGGGGTACTTTTATGAATCGGAAAAGTGGAGGGTTGTGTCGAACATTCGGCCGAAGCCTGTTCCTTAACTATTAATGGGGTTGGCTGGAGAAATCGATTAAAAGTGCTTTTTGGAACAATGCGGAATGAGGTAGCTAGACATCGTCTGAAAGAAGTGATGAAAGTTCTTCCTCGACCACCCTCGCCACTACCTGTATGGTCGGAGGTAACGTAAGAGGAAAGAAAACATTGGGTGAAAGGGGATTGGCAGAGGAAGAGGATTTTTCTTGCCATTTTTAGTCCTTTTTTCTTTTCGAATAGCAGCGGAATAAAAGATAGTTTAGGAATGTTCGATCTCCTGGAGAGGATATACCAATTTCTTTTTGCTAGATTCGATTTAAGAATTTCGTTTCTAAGTCTTTTCATAAGATTTTTATTGATTAAATTTGTAATTATAGGTTACTATAATATTTGTCTTGATATTATCTATTAATCGTATCCATAACTGATAAATACTAAATTTTTAAAATGTTCCCCAGATATAATGTTTCAATAAGCATTAGATTTATTATTTTGTAACAAAAGAATAGTGTGAGATCTGTTAAAGTATTTCTTATTTTTATAAGAATTAAAATTCAATATTATAATTCTTAGAGAGATAAATTTATGAAACTATTTCATTAACACGGCCGATTACTTTTTTTTTGCTAGTTTTGATTGAAGAATTTCGTTTCTGAGTCTTTTCGTGAGATTTTTATTGATTGAATTTGTAATTTTAGGTTACTACAATATTTGTCTTGATAATTATCTATTAATCGTATCCATAACTGATCAACACTAAATTTTTAAAATTTTACCCAGTTATAAAGTTTTATGTTTCGATAAACATTAGAATCATTATTTTGTGATAAAAGAGCGCTATAAGATATTTTGAAGTATTTTCTTATTTTTATGGGAATTAAAATTCAAAATGATGATTCTTAGAGAGATAAATTTACCAAACTAATCCGCTAACATGGCTGTTTTATATAATAAATGATTTGTTCCAAAATTTTACTGCAGCTCCACCCATAATTCTTAATAGTTTGAAAGCTTATGCAGAAGCGAAGTATAATTAGCTAATCTCTCAGGGAAACTGAAACTGGTAAGATGCGGCCATAACAGTTTTAATCTATAAATCAATAGTTTGTAAAAGAAGAAAAACTAATTTTAACTTACTTTATCAGAATAACATTTAATCTGATATAAATGAAATTACATCTTTGACTTTTGTGTCAGTGTACTAAAATTAAAATGTCTATTTCAAACCAACATTGTATTTTCTAATCAATGTATATTTTTAAGAAGCAAGCGATTTGAAACATTTTTTTAATTAAATTATATTAACTTTCAAATTTAGATATTTGGTGTAAATCTAGTATCTTTACTGAATCTTCAGAAAGGATATTATTTCGCTTAGGGCGTTTTCTTTTTCTGGACAACTGACACCAAAAACTGACACAAAAGTGTAGTTATAGTCACAAATTCTGCCGCGTTTTATTAATTTAAAACGAGTTATTGTTTTGATATGAATCAAAATTAGAGACTAACAGATAATCAACCTTTAAAAGGATTTAATTCAAAATTTGATAAATTGCCAATTTTTAAATGGTAAATATGTACTCTGAATTTTAATTGCTTTCCTTTTTGTATTTTACAATTACAGAGTTCACTTATATTCGGACAGTCAGACATACTTCCGGCCAGTTGATTTGTTTCCAAATTTGATAGAAATCTACAAATATGATTATGATTCCTTATACTAAGCTCCAGCAGCTAACTCAATTTTTTTATTGTAGTATTCACAGACAGATAAATTATCAGACAAAATAATGCTAACAACATACTTTTCAAATTTAGAGAGATATGAAACGTGGAAATTAATTAATTTCGATAATTATTCCCCATAAACAATTGCTTTTATATTTAAAATAACTTTCTGAATTTACATACGATAAAATAAAAATGTTATGTCCTATGGCCCAGTTATATAATTGTAATTTTACGGAACTATAACTAAAAAAGGCTTAATCATAAGAAATTAGGTTTTTAAAAACTTATTAGTAATAGACTAAAAAATTTTCTGAAATAAATCAAGATATATATAAAATTGTCTGAATATCTTTATAATGTTTTATTATATCTTTTAAATTCTAGCGTAAAACTTAAATTATGCCTTTTATAAGCTTCAGTAAAAAAATGGCAAAAGGTATAGCAATGTAATGGTAGTAAAAAAAGGCAAATTAAGACTGAGTTTAAAATAAGTATTTTGAGCGCTTTATAATATACTGCAGAGTATAATTATATTTACGTATTTGAATTTGAATTATTAAAAAGATATTTCATATTTTATAGGTGTAAATAAACCAAATTGGTAGAATTATGACATAAATTTTTGATGGAAACTGTTTAAATATACCCCAAATATTGTAGTTTGTATATAATATTATCCTTATCTAACAAATTTAATCAAATTCCCATTATGAATTGACAAATGACATCAAATGTCTATGACTCGAAGTTACAATTATCACTTATTTAAGAATCTTACAACATAATCCGTAATCAAAAGATAAAGACTTTTCAAAAACCAAACTAACTTTTTAAATTTATTTAACACATTCACACGCAACTCTTACCTTAGTACTTATCTAATATCTGAATCATTGTTATATCATTTTTTTTCATCGTAATTCTGCTCAACTGTTGTTAAAGTAGAATTTCAAACAGCAAAACAAAAATGAATACATCTGTATGTATTAAGTAACCAGTAAAAGTTATATACTTTCATAATTCAATTCAAATCTTACATATTTACTACTTATTATCTATAACTGTACTAATTATCTACATAATTATCTATTCTAATAATTATCTATAATTTTGTGGAAATCTTGCTCCAAAAGTTGCTATTGAGACAGATTTCCTCCTAAAATTGATAATAATAATATGCTTATTACAAAATCATAATAACATGCTGTTTTGAAGATCTACGCCAAATTTCGATGTCTGCTTTGATGGTTTGTTTGCGTAACATCATATATAAATATTTTTAAAGTTGTTGTCGTGTTCCTCTTTGCAATAGAAGGAGCAGCAGTTTCTGAGGGTATGGACCTTTGAACACCTTAGGGCAGAAGTCTGTCTTCCAATTCACACACGTCACAAACCCTTTTTACGAGCCGGACTTATTTCATGTATTTCCTTCATTCATCCACAAATATTTAGATATGGAACAGAGAACGATCTACTCTGACTCAGTACCGCCTATGGTATTACTCTCGACAGGGAGGACTTTGTAACCATGACAGATTTAACATGAGCCAGTCACACACAATCTTTCAGATAGTCTTCAACTGGAAAGGCTCGAATGCGCAATCTAAGGAATACGAGTTCAAAGCTTTACCAACTAGCTAACCTGGCCTTAATATTTTAATTTTTCATTTCATTAAAGATAGAAATAAACGAGATAATATATATTTAGTAGAATTAAATAAAATAGGTTTAGGAAACGGAATAATCTTAAGCGAATTATAGATATATTGGATCTTTTAGAAACTACATGGATTCGGTATTCCAAAAAAATGCATGGAAAACATAAACTACTTGTAAAACTTCTCTATTAGCATATGATATTGTACAACTTCTAAGCGATGATATCCAAATGATAAATATAGTACAATATCGGGAAGATATTTTAACAATGTTGTTAGTAGTAATGTACCAATACATTAATGAAATTAGTAATGTCATTTTCTATGAAAACTCCGAAAGATACAAAAGCGATTCTAATAAACGCGAGTTTCAGGAAACAAAACAACTTCCGTCCAAAGGAAATTATTAATTTAGATAATATGCTTGATTAGCATAAAAAAACGCTTTGGGACTCTATTTCACCTGATTAGATAATATACTCCTACATTGTCTTATAAGGAAATTATGAATATGTTGAGTCCCTTGGAACCTATACGGATTGTACATTCTTAAAAAATGAAACAAAAATACAAATGGGATTAAAATAAATATTTTTTTTCTATTAGAAGTGAAACTATTTGACTTTTACAAGATGCTTCTCAAACTCTAAATAAGTTACATTATCGTAAAGATATTATAATAATATTGCTGAATATATTGCGCAAATACATTAACGAAATGTTTCTCTTAATGAAAACTCTGCTACATATGAAAGCTATTCTAATGAACGCATTTTTCAGGAAAGCAAAAACAGCCTCCGGTCAACATAGCTTATTAATTTAAACTATTCACTTGATTGGCGTAAAAATATCTTTGGGAATCTCTTTCGTTTGATTAGATAATTTACACCTCCATTTTCTAATGATGTCATTATTTATCTTAATTAGTGCGATATTATAATTTAATTAATTTTTGTCTTTTCGTGTTATAGGCATAAAGAAAAAGTAAATGAGCGGAAGTCTTAAAATTCAATGTAAATATTTTGAAAAATGTTAAGTAATACTAATTTTTGTTTTAAATATTTTTAAAATATAATCTAGTGTTACTTTCAATAGAATCCCACCAATATGTAAAAAATATTCTAATAAATTTTTTTAAAGGAAATCAAAGCTACTACCCATCCAAAGGAAATTACTAATTTAGACGATTTAATTGGTTAGCTTACAGACAAATTTTAGAATTATCTTGTATTTAATTGAATCATTTAGTCCTTTATTATGTTATAATATCATTATTAATCTTAAGCAATTCGATACTCTAATTATTTAATTGCTTTGTGTCTCTTCTGATTATTGACATAAAATAAAAGTATATGAACGAAAATTCAATATAGGGTTGCTATTTTTTAAAATGTAATATAATATTACTTTTAAGGCGACAAGGGACCTTAAAAATGACTTTTTGCAATTTTCCCCTTAGTAATTTGAAATTTTACAGACATTAAGAGTAAGACTGTAGGAGATGACATCCAAAATTTTAAAGCATTATATTGATTTATTTGTGAGTTGGAGGGGGGGGGGGTAATATAATAGAATATTAACGATGAATAACGTTAATGAAAAATGTTCCAGACGCCCTAAATTTGTTCGAAAGCACTCCAATTTTTATTATTACTCTCTCTAACCCTTTTGAAACAAAAGTTGGAATTAAACTTGAAGTTTGAGTATGAAATCTTAAAATTAACTAATGTAATAACTCAAAATTACTTAAACTGTTTTTTTAAAAAAAATCAGTAGTTTTAAATTATTATATTGGTTAATTTTCATATTTCGTACTCAAACATCAAGTTTAATCCCAACTTTTGTTTCAAAAGGGTTAGAGAGATTAATAATAAAAATTGGAGTGATTCCGAAAAAAATTGTAGAGCCTGAAACTTTTTTCATTAACGTCATTTATTGTTAATATTATATTATATTAACCCCCCTAACTCATATATAAATAATTATAATGCTTTAAAATTTTGTGTATCATCTCTTATAGTGTTACTCTTAATGCGTGTAAAATTTGATATTGTTAAGGTGAACATTGCAAAAAGTCATTTTTAATGTCCCTGGTCGCCTTCATGTAAAAGCGTTGAGTAAACGTAAATGGTTTAGTAAAAATTTCTTTAAGGAAGTCAAACACCTTTTCGACGAAAAGAACATATTAATTTATATAAAGAATTAATTTGGAATAAATGTTTCTTTGTGATTCTCTTACATTTTATTAGATAATTAAATTCTACATTTCATAAAATATCATTATTAACATTAACTAATGCGATGACATAATTTAATTTCTGTATGCGTCTTTGTATAATAGATTTAAATTAAAAATATATCAACGTGCGTCTTAATATACAACGTAATTTTTTTGCATATTAAAACTTTCTTTATTTCAAGTGAAAAAACTTTCGATTTAAAATGTTGGATCACCAATTTTCAGTTGGAAACGCATGAATGAATTCCGGCAGAAAGAAAAACGCCATGCGAAAAATTCTCTTCATTTTCTTGATCCATTTTTCTATATATTCGAAATAACTACTGAATCATTCCATCATAAGCGATACGATTTTTTTTTAAAAAAAGGAAGATAAAATGAAGAAAGGAACCTTTATAGTATATTCCATTCTCGAAACTTATATTATTTAATGTTTTTCTGCAGAAATCGAACGGAAGATAGGAAACGCTTTTATACCAATATTTCTAAAAGATAGTGTTTCGAAACTAAGATTACTTTTCGAATAACTTTGAGCAATCATCTCAGGTAATGGTTGTGTGGAAAAATATTTTTTTCGAGGAGGGGGAGGGAGTGGCATTTTTCTTGGGGAAAAAGCCATATTCCTTTTTTAGACGCCACGAGCCAAACATAGAAAACATCAGTGAACTTGATTAGTTACGCTTTCCGTTTTCTATAATTTGATTTTGGTACGGTCTATTGAATTGATACGCTGCCCTTTCCAATGATCCAGTGAAAGAAGTATTTGTGTTATTGCAACACATCGCATACGCATTCACAAATTCAAATTAGAATTAAATTCCCGTTCGACGGAATCAATGAATATCTCAATCATATGAACTGATAGATATTCATTCTAATATTTTTATGTCAATAATTGATGAAAAGTAGGCATTTTAAATGAATCGATACAAAAAGGTTCCAATCGCCTGGAAATATAGCTTTAATGTTTTCACACAGAATGGTCCCAACTGCCTTAATATTTGATATTTTAAATGCATTGAGTTCCCGATCAATGTAATCACTGAATATCTCAACCATATGACTGATATATATGCATTCTAAAAATTTAAATGTCAATAAATGATGAAAAGTTGGCATTTTAAATGCATTGATACAAAAAATGTCCCAATCGCCTGAAAAGATAACTTAAATGTTTTCATACAGTACGGTCCCAATTATCTGAAAATATGATATTTTAAATGTATTGAGTTCCCGTTCAATGGAATCACTGAATATCTTAACCATATCAATAATAGGAATTCATTCTAAAAATTTAAATGTCAATAAATGATGAAAAGTTGGCATTTTAAATGTATTGATACAAAAAATGTCCCAATCACCTGAAAACATAACTGAAATGTTTTCATACAGAATGGTCCCATTTGCCTGAAAATTTGATATTTTAAATGTATTGAAACAAAATAGTCCCAAGTGGGTGAATAGAGGATATTTTAAATACATTGATACATAATGTTCCCCAACGCCTGAAAATATATTTTAAATTTTTTCATGCAAATTGATTTGTCAAATTTAATATTAGAAAAGGTGAATCTCAGTTCTTTGGAGGGATATTACCTAATATTATCTTAAATTATCGAGGAATACTTCATTTATAGAAACTTAATTCAATTCCCATTTTCTTAAATAGTTAATAGGCATTACAATGAGCAGCATTTCCCCGTCATTTAAGCAATAAAAATCCAAATTTCCTTATTTTCTAAAAAATCAATGTTGCTATTCAAAAAGTATTTTTAACTCACTCAGATATTGTTTGATTTTTTTTTGCGTATGTAAGCGTTTGTTCATTATATTTTTATAATTTCATTTGAGATGATATTTAAAAGGGAATAAATGATGAGAAATATAATCGTATTTATCCATGATATAATTAATATATAAAACTATAATGAATAATTAGTGAGTCTTTTTTATCACAAAATATATTACTTAAAACCCAAATCGTAGAAATCATTAAAAACTAAATCATATACTTTTTAAACAAGTATCTCATTCGATGAGGGTGTTAATACAAAATAAAATGTTATTTCATGCATTTTTGAATTCATCGAATTCAATTTCTTTGTAGTAAGAGAAATTTTAATTTTTTTAAAAAATATTTAACATTGCTGATAATTACAGTTCTTTACCATCTTGAGTTAGTCATAATGATGTTGCTTGCTTTTCTAATATTCATTTTCTATTTTAAAAGAATCATACCCATATCCATCACTTGATTTAATATTTTCATATACAATTTTGAATTAATTTATTTTAAATTTTTCGTAATAAGGAAAGTTTTGGTTTAAAAAAATTCCTTTAACATTGCTGATCATTACAGTTCTTTAACATATTCAGTTAGTCGTGAGAATCATAATTATGTTGTTTGATTTTCTAATACTCATTTTCTCTTTCAAATGAATCATGCCCATACCCACCACTTGATTTAATATTTTTATATGTAATTTAGAATTCACTTAGTTTTATTTTTTTGCAGTAAGAATTTTTTTAAAACATCATTTAACATTGCTGCTTATTACACTTCTTTAACATCTTGAGTTAGTCATTAGAATCATAATTATGCTGTTTGCTTGTCCAATACTCATTTTCTCTTTATAATTATCATACCCATACAAAAAATTTGATTGAATATTTTCAAATGCAATTTTAAATTCATTTTTTTAAAAAAATTTGTAATAAGAAAAGTTTGTTTTTTTTAAAATCATTTAACATTGCTGATCGTTACAGTTATTTAACGTAATCAGTTAGTCATAAGAATCCTAATTATGTTATTTTATTTTCTAATACTCATTTTCTCTTTCAAATGAATTATATCCATACCCATCATTTGATTTAATATTTTTATATGCAATTTTGGATTCACTTAGTTTTATTTTTTTGTAGTAAGAATTTTTTAAACATCATTTAACATTGCTGATTATTACACTTTTTTAACATCTTGAGTTAGTCATTAGAATCATAATTATGCTGTTTGCTTTTCCGATACTCATTTTCTCTTTCAAATAAATCATACCATACAAAAAATTTGATTTAATGTTTTCATGTGCAATTTTAAATTCATTTTTTAAAAAAAGATTTGTAAGGAGAAAAGTTTTAGTTTTTAAATAATTTCATTTAACATTGCTGATTATTACTCTTCTTTAACATCTTGAGTAAGTCATAAGATTCATAATTATGTAGTTTGCTTTTCTAATGCCTATTTTCTCTCTCAAACGCATCATCCCCATACCCATCAGACTTTCATAGAAAAGGCGATTAACATTCCGAGAAAAGATCTCTGAGTCTCTTCAGTTCCAAGTATAATCAGGGAAACTTCTTCCTGCAATCTTTTAACACCGTTACCGAACCTGTCCAGGCTCGACCAATCACTTCATTACAGCAATCAGACAACAGAGCCGACTTCGGAACCTAAAACCTTAATTAATCGGAGGGAACTATTTTCGGGAATGGATAATTTCATTGCCAACAGCCACATAATGCCGATAATTGATGAAATTGGCGAGGGATGGATAACCGGGATTGTGCCATTCGCAATTTCCACCAACGAAGACGAATTTCCGTATTCGGCTGAATTCGATTTCACTACCGGAGGGAACTCCTCAAGAAGTTCCTCTGCAAGAGGAATTGGAAAAGATAATGGGGGATATTTCCTTATGGGGGACACATTCGAGCTTCTGAAGCATCATCCAGATTTGAAAGCTCGTTTAAATTTTGGGCAATCTCACTTAGCTCCACCAGAAGTAGCTTAAGAGAATTGTTGAGGCATCTTGTGGAGAGTAAAATAGTAAGTGGATATAAGCCTTGTGTTTTTAATAAGCCTTAATAAATGGGAAAGGGGTTGAAGATGTTGAAAGGGGTTGAAGATACCATTGGAATAAACTATACATTACTATTGGAATAATACTATTGGAACAAAATACAATTGGGGAAAAAATATTGGATATTATAAAGTTTGCACCACAGTATCAATTTTCTCAAGGAAAAAACACACATTTTACTTTTAAAAAATTGCGGAGTGGTGCTCGAGCTTCTAGAAAAAATTATCATATTTTACTAACTACCTATTTAAATTGGAAACTAGAATTTCACTCAAAATCTTCATGCAGTCATTGACGTTTCAGCTGAACAACGGTGAAATTTTTATTAAATATTGTGTAAACATACTTTAATTTTGGAAGTACTTATTTCAAAATTATTTGTTCTCTAACTGAACTTTATAAATTTTCATTATGTAAACAATAAATGTTTCACTATGAGAATAGTTTTAAAGCAAAAATCACTTTTCTAAACTAATTATATAATTATATATTTAATTTTAAAACATGCTTGGGAAGATATGCTTTGGATATTCCGTTTAATTATTTTAAACATAAATTATTAAATATTTTCTGCGAATACTTTAATTTTGCTCCGCTTTTATTAAAAATTATATATCTATCCTGAAATTGTTTTTAAAATGTAAAGCAAAAAGTTTATGAATGTTCGCTTAGATGATTTCTTGATATCAATACAATTATAAATCAACTATGATAATGTTTTTAATGCCGATTATTTCATCTACTTTGGCGAGTCTGACATTCTCATTTCAGAATTGTTACAATAGAGGAAGTACGTGAAATTAACCGTTTTTATTGCAAATGTCATTTCTGTTGAAATAAATTTCTGACAAATATGCATCCACTAAATGCATTAAAAAACAAACAGGCTGTAATAACCTGGTTGGTAGGGTGTCAAATTCGCATTCCTTGGGCTACGAATGCGATCCCACCAACCGAAGACTCTCCTTGTGTGTGTGTAGTGGCTGGAGCATTTTAAATTTGTCGTGATCACAGAGTTCTCCATGTCTAGAGCAATACCAGAGTGAGTACTGGGGAGGGTGATCGTAGTCTTTTCCAAATCTAAATTACGATCTGTGTATGAGTGAATGAAATGCTTGAATGAAGTCCGCCCCGTAAAAAGGGTTTGTGACGTCTGTAAGCTAGAAAACAATATTCTGTCCTCAGGCATTCAAGGATACCGCACCTCAGAAGCTACTGCACCTCCCTTTCTTTGTAAAAAGGAACTCTAAATAATCGCATTCAAAATTTAAAAAAGAGATTTTTTAATAAAAAATGTATCTGTTAATGAAATAACTAAACATATTGCAATAAAAATCGTTTACAAAAAATTGTATTCAAATGAAAGCGCTTAAGAAATTCTAGGAATGCTAGCAAAAATCTCCGTGCCGGTTTTTATTTTGTCACTGTTATTTCATTTCCTTTTAATAAATATGCTAGATAACTTATTTTTCTTCGTAAAATTCCGGATGCATTATCATGAGTGGTCTTTCTCTTAAACTCTTAATGAGTATTTTCAAATTTATTTTTCCAAAAATTAATTAGCTATTAGAAAAAAAATCATTTCAAAGATTTTTTTTCACTTTATTCAATATCAAGTAATCCATTGCTTAATAAATAGTCATCTGCATGTCAGAATCATTTTCTAAAGCAATTAAATGCATTTAAAGAAAAGTAAAAAAATTAAATAAATAAAGGAAATGCAAAAGTTTTAATTTTTTATACCTTTTCCAGCAATTGCTAATGGGACTCATAATGCAATGATCCCTATTTTTTTTTCTTGAATCCTTGAAGCAAATATTTTATCAGCCTACCAGCAACTCAACGTAACATCTCTATCGTAAACATTCGCATTGACTTCTTAATCATCAGCCAAAAGGATTTACCAGCAAATCCCTCAATTATATTCCCATGCCTGACAAATACCCTCACGACATTCATTTCTCTAAAACGAAGAAAAGAAAATTCTCCCCCGAGCTTTGCGCACATAATCCTAAAGTTTTAATCACATTCATAGGAAAGGAAAAGTCGTTTAACTTGAAACGAAAAATTTTTATTTCCCCCTTTTATAAAAGGACGACAAGCGAAATTAATAAATCCCACCTCGCAACTAATTACAACCCAATTTACGTCTGTAAATGCTTGTTTCGAATGTGTACAGAAGATGGATAGTCAGATATTTGCAAGTGGGATTTCACGGCTGTACACTGTTTGGCTCCAGATCTGTGGATTTCCAGTGGATATCTCAAAAGTGAATTCATTGAAATATATTTCGGTGAAGTCAATTACATATTAAAAGGCAGATTTCTCTTTGATCCTAATTTTCTTTTTCCCGAAGATGTCTTCTTTACTTCAATTGGTGGGGAGATTTTAAAAGATTTTGTTAATAAAGCTAAAAGTGCCCTTTCGTTCGCTTAATTAAAAACGTGCTTGTGTTGGCGGGGAAATAGAGAGATTTAAATGCTCCTGACTTTTATAATGGCAGGAGAATCTAGGCGAAGGAGCGTGAAAAATTACCCTTTAATTTCGCCAAATTACCCCAGCACAAAGGAGATGAGGGTTTTAAAAAGAGTCGCTTTCTTGAATCGTTCGATTAATCAAACAGTTAATGTGATGGAACGTAGGGTGTGAATCGATAATATGCAAGAGTGTCACTGCGGAGGGCTTCGTTTCCGGAGAGACAGAAAAGTTGGATTAAAATGACAATCCGTAAAATTTTGAAACGGGCGTGAATTTGAAAATTAATCGTGGTTGATTTGAAATCCAAGAAAATTATTTAAGACTCTTTGCGTGATCGATTTAAAATCGAAAAATTAACAGTTAAGGCTGTAGATCTAAATCTTTAACGAACTAGATTTTAAAATTAATTCTTAGAATTGTTCAGAACATTCGTCAACGTGGATTTGTGAATTAAAGGTGCTTTTGGTTTGGGCTCAGATAATATTTCCGTATTATTTTCTTGGAAATCATTATTCCTAAATGATAAAGGATAACAGAATAAATAAAAAATGCAACTTTAAAAATCCTTCAATGAATTTTTCAGCTTTTCTGTTCATTTTAAGGAATTAGAAATCTGTTTTGGAATAAAAATACTTCAATTCCTACTAATGATAAAGATATATTGTATGCGGCTGTTGGTGCTCTATTGGTCCAATTGGTCGACTTAAAACACATTTGATAAAATTGCACATTATATTTTCTTGGATATCATGAATCCTAAATGACAAAGGATAACAGAATAAATAAAAATGCAATTTTAAAAAGCGTTTGATTAATTTTTCAGCTTTTCTGTTCATTTTAATTAATTAAAAATTGATTTTGGAATTCCCACTAATGACAAATATAAATTGGATGTGGCTGTTGGTGCTATATTGGCCGAATTGTTCGTCTTAAAACACATTTTATAAAATTGCACATTTTCTTTATATTTTCTTGGAAATCATGAATCCTAAATGATAAAGGATAACAGAATAAATAAAAA
>JAOUZG010030345.1:4528137-4538910 GCA_026289955.1 Argiope argentata | reverse complement strand
TTATGCGGCTGTTAGTGCTGTATAGGTCGAATTGTTCGATTTAAAACACATTTGATAAAATTGCGCATTTTCTTTATATTTCCTGGGAAATCATGAGATCTAAACGACAAAGGATAGCAGAAGAGATAAATAAAAATGCAACTTTAAAAAGCTGATTAATTTTTCAGCTTTTCTGTTCTTTTTAAGGAATTAAAAATCAATTTTGGAATAAAAATACTTTAATTCTTATTAATGATAAAGATAAATTGTATGCAGCTAATAGAGCTATATTGGTCGAATTGTTCGACTTAAAACACATTTGATAAAATTACGCATTTTCTTTATATTTCCTGGGAAATCATGAATCCTAAATGATAAAGGATAACAGAATAAATAAAAATGAAACTTTAAAAAGCTTTTAATTAATTTTTCAGCTTTTCTGTTCATTTTAATTAATTAAAAATCAATTTTTGGAATTCCTACTAATGACAAATATAAATTAGATGTAGCTGTTGGTGATGTAGTGATAGAATTTTTCGACTTAAAACACATTTGATAAAATTACGCATTGGAAAGTGAAAATGCTTGTTTGGGATAGATTTTTTTAAAATTTGAATTAAATAATAATTTTGATGTTTTCTGTGGAATGTTCCGAAAATATTATTGAATAACAAGGAATTTTGTATCATTCGTTTAAAAAAATGTCCTTTTAGATTATACCCTTTACCTGGTCACAAATTTCTTTTTTCTATTTCAAGTATTTTTAGTAACATTTTCAAAGCAATTTTCCGAATCATGTTTTGTTGTTTCAATGAAATAAAAATCTTTTCAATTTTCTCCCCAATCTTATTAGTATATTTTCAATTTTTAAATATAATGAAAGAAATAGTTTATTCCTCAATGAAGTCCGCCTTGTGAAAAGGGTTTCTGACAAGCGTGAGCTAGAAGATTAATTTTTTCCCTTGGATGCTCAGGGGTCCATACCCTCTGAAGCTTTATTATATTTTGTATATATGTTATTTGCTTTTGGGTTACCAAGAGCTTACTTTGTATATAGTTGTTTTATACTTTTTTCCTTTTTAACAGCATTTTCTTAATTAACGTGATTTACAATTTTATGTTCTTCTAAGAATTATAGATATGTTTGCTAATTACTATATTGGAGACACGGTGACTAATTTTGAGGATTTATATTCGTTTCATTTTGTGATCTGGTCCATTGAATTAGATTTTACGAAAATTAAGTTGATTAACCTGCACTTCCGTGCTCGGTGGGGGTTGCTTCGTGGAGGCCCATCGTTATATCAAAATGACTTCGGCCGGGACGGAGTATGCCTATGACATACCCTCAGAAGCTTCTGCATCTACTCTTCCGTTGTAAAGTGGAACTCGAAATAGCCACGTTCATGTGTGTGTGTGTGAAATAACTATACAAATTGCAATGCAAATCAATTATTAAAAAATGATATTCAAACATGATATATGCTACTGCACCCATCTTTACGCTCTAAAGCGAAGCATGAGAACAACAACATCCTAAAAATAATCAGATTATTATCTATTAATACTAAGTAAGTTTATATGTGTATCTATATTTTAACATTAGAATAATTTTACAAAAAAAAATTCTTTTGTGCGTAACCGTTTCACTCATGTTCTTCACGCATTAGTAAGTAAAAATAAAATATAACCATTTAAAAATGCTGATAGAGCACTGACAAATCTTTTAGCTTGCTTTGTTCTGATTTCGTACATCCTAATCCGTAACCCGAAACTTTTAAAAAGTTATTGCTAGACTAAAATTTATTATACGAATTCAAGATCCGTTTTCAAACATATTCATTTCCAGAATACTTATTCCTACATTCTTTGACTGCAGCAGAAATGAACTTCTTATCAAAGTTACGATTCCAAGAATAATATCTTTGTCTGCCGTCGCAAACCACGATCATTCGTCGGCCGATTAAACAGCTTTGCTTTCCTGGTGCCTAATACCACTCCAGACCCAGACAAATATGCAATATCCAGCAAGACAAAAGGAATTCCCTCCAGGACTGCGCGGCAATGAAAATGTGGTTATTCCAGAGACAGAAAATGGACAACCCGCTGTTAAATTTAGAGGCCTGTTTTGGCGAACGAGTTGTGAGTGTCCTCGACGCACTTTCTGCCTCCGACTAAGTATGTTTTTCGTCGGTAGAGATTAGCCAGTATCGCGTCCGTTCCACTTGGATATTAGATTAGCATGTGTAAGCACATCAGTCGGAACCAGATGGACTCATTTCAAACAAGGCTCCAGCGTTTAATCCATTTCGCCTTCCTTTGAAGTATAAGGCGGGCAGAGTTGCAAGCCGGGGGTTGAAAATTAAACTGGAGTTTATTGGTGTTTATCAACTGGGAAAATTTACTTTGCTCAACAAAAGGACTTGAGAAATTGTTAGAACATGTTTATTTAAATTAGAAAAATTCAAAGTGACAAAAAAAAATTAAAGATTAAAATGCCCCATGTCAGAATATAATTTCTTGAACGGACAAACATCCCGTGCTCGTGCAAGTGAAATTATATTTTTAGTCATTTTAATGGTTTCATTGAATGAGTCACTTTAGTATTGCAAACGATCCCAAAAACTTTGTATCGCCTTTATTGTTAAAAAAAAATATCACATTTCCTATTTATTTCATTTCACATAATCACGTACTCAAAATGAATGAAATTTTAAAGTAAAGCAATTCGCAACATTGAAATGTTGCCTCTTTAGTTTAACTCCAAAAGCTATTGCATACTCAATGATAAATTAATATTAACGAACTTCTACAGATAATACAGTTGGTTGCTCAATATTGAATAGTATCGTATTGTATTATATTATTTATTATTCAAATACTTTGTAATATATCAACCATTGTTTAATATAATAAAATATTGAATGATATTTATTTTCTTCTATGGCGTCCGATCACTTGTTAAGCCACATTTAAATGGAATTAATTTAATAACGTGAAAAAGCATCCATAAAATGCAGTCAATGTTATAAATTTTAATGCATGTGAAGTTAAAGTTTAAAAATTGCTGCCCCACTCTATTCTTGATGTGTTAAATATTATAACACACTTGAGATTTATTAAAAGGAAATTAATAATAAGAGGATTGCAAATGGATTTAACAAATTTTTGAAAAGAAAACTGTATCTGTTATTAAATATAATTTTACTAAAAATATTTCAATTTTTGTGATCGTAATGCAATTTTCTACTCTACAACACAAATAAGCAAATTCTGGAAAGATGCTTTCAATATCTTGTTATGACGCATAATTTGTGAGTTTTAACATAGAGCATGCTGATATCATTACAAGCTTAAAAGTAGTGAATTAATAGGAGAAATTGTTTACAATTTTGTCCAAGGGCTATGTTATGTATTTGTAATATATTTCGAAAATCGAAGACTAGATGGACAGTTATCCATTAATAAAGTATCTAGAGTCGATGTATTATATAGATTAAAAATTGACGAAGTTAGTACTATTGAGTCAGTTACTAAAGTTCGATCGCGAAGCCATACCCATAGAATAACATAGAAAATCTATTTTTCAGGAAAGGCGCTCGATTACTGATAAATATATACAGATTATTAGTCACTTTTTATCATCTTATAACATGATTTTGTTTTAGAAATGAGGTTTGTGGCGTCAACAAAAACCCGTAGGTGAAAAACTGAAACTTTATTATCTTCACGAGCATCTCAAGAAATCAGTTTTTAATACCGCGTTGCCATCGAATTTACAAAAACTCTGATTAAAAAATAAATTAATAACTACAGCAAATAAAACCGAGAAAAATGTCATTTTGTGCAGGTGATTATATGAAATGAAATAAATAGGAAATGTGATATATTTTTAAACAATAAATGCGATACAAAGTTTTTTGGATTTTTTGCAATACTAAAGTGACTCATTCAATGAAATTATTAAAATGAATAAAAATATAATCTAATTTGCACGAGTACGTGTCGCTTGTAGGTTCAAGAAATTTCGTTCTGACATGATACATTGAAATGTGCATAGCAGATTTCATTTTAATCTTTTATCTATATATATTGGAATTCATGTAATAAGTGTCTTAAAATTTTAAAATTAGATATGAAGCAAAACTATAAAAAATTCTTGAAATAAACCTAGATATTTTTCACCTAATTTAAACTCATGCGTTTTGATGGAAAATCTCGCAGCTTTTGTTCCGTAAATTTATCTCTCAAAATGTTGGACGAAATTAAGCTTTAAAATAACATAATCAAAAACACATTTCATGTTCATTTTTTTCTAACACATTGAACTAAATACTTATCTCAGAAAAAATAACTTTTTTATATTTTTGTTCAATATTCGAAATGAAAAAAAAAACAACTTTGTTAACATATCAACGTAGAAATTAAGCCCTAAGACGAAATAAGATTACCAATTGCCGGGTATTGCATTATCGTCGCTGATACCTACAAATTGCTTTCGCATCATAACAGTTTTTTAATAATACACCCATATTTTTTCCGTTTTCTTTTTTAGCTAAAACATACTATTAAAAAGTATTTTGAGCTCGTATAGGCTTTCTGTCTTTAACAATGTATGGGAAAATATTACATTCAAAGTAAATGTTATTTTCATCGACACTAAGTAAGCAATTTAATGACTAACAGACTACAAATATTCAGTTTCAAAAAATTGTTTATTGATCAATTTTGTTAGGAAAACACTTTGGATATTAGTATTAGACGTAAAACAATTTAATTTCAGAAAAAAAACTTCTTTTTTATTAAAATAATTAAGATTTTTAAATATATTATGTAAATTGCAAACAAGTGTTTTGTTTGCATGGGAATTGAACTGTGGTTTAAAAGGTTTATGTATGATTCGGGTTCGTTTGTTTCTAATTGAAAGGAAAACGCGGGAGAAAAGAAAGATCAACATATAAAAAATTAATACAAATATTAAATATGATTAAGGTTTTGCTATAACAAATTTGATTGATCGGAATTTTGTTTCAAAGAACAATGCGACAACTCCTCGTTTTGCTATAATTTCTGTTAGTATTATTTCAAATTTTGAGCAAATAAACAGGTTGAAATTTACAGTTTCGATTTGATTGTAAAAATTTCGCACTAAATATACTCCGTAATAAAAATTTAATATTGTTTTCTTTCAGTTGGAAATATTATAATTCAATAAAAGAATTAACAGGAAAAACATATGAATTCCTTTGATTTTAAAATAATTATGATTTTTTTTAAACTTATGAAATAATCAATATTGAACTTATAAACAGCACGTCTGAGAAAGTTAATCTCTAGTTCGACGGACCTTAGAAAAATAGTATTTTAGGTTTATTTATATGTCTGTATTTCATCCGACTTGATTATCTCAATTCCTATTTTCAGCAAGTAACTAATCATGAAATTACAGAAAAAATATTAATCGAAAAAATTTCTTCAATTTAATTAAAGTAATCGAGAAAAATTTTATTTTATATCCAACACTCAGAGGAAGAAATTATTTTTATTATAATTTTAATACAGATAAATTTCAAGGAATAAAACTTAAGCTTGCATTGATGGTGGACGTATTGTAATATGTAGAAGAAAGTTTAATATCTAGTTCGATAAATATTAGCAAAACATTTTAAGCTTATTTGTCTGTCTATCTTTCATCCGACTTGATTATCTCAATTAATATCATCAGCATGTAGCTAACCAAGAATTTACAAAAGTATATCCTTCGAGGGACAATTTCAATGCAATAAAATCAACATAGAAAATTCTACATTGTATTCAATGTTCAAAGAAAGAAATTACATTGATTACAATTTTAACACTGACAAATTTAAAGAATAAAAAACTTGGTGAAATAAAAAATAATATAATACTAATAATAATTTGGTGAATAATAATAGAACTAAATTACACTGAATCATAAAGAATATTGTGTCAAATTTCAATTAAAATTATTTTGATAGATCTCATACTCTGGAAAAAGAATTGTCTTGATAAGCAATTATTATTGATAAAAATGTATTACTTTTGTACAATACTAGATCAATGAGTTACTAAAAATAAATGTTAAAATTGCAATTAACTTCTAACTAATTGAAATTCTATTCTAAACTTAAACCTTGTTTCTTAATAAGCTCCATTAACAAGAAAGTACTATGTATCAAACTTTGTAAATTGAGATTTAACCGCCTGTTTTGCTGAGCATTGTAATTCATTCTGTGTTTTAAAATGTTTACTTTACATCATTTCTAGAAATCCTGTCGAAGGAAACACTTTATCACATTATAAAAAGGGCTAATAGATTTTAGTAATTGAGCTTGTTATCGTAAATTATATATATGATAACAAATAATTTTTCGTTTTTTGTTTCCATTGATACATGATCTGCGTAATTAAAAGATGTATGATCCGCTTAATTTAAAAACTGAAATACATAAGCCCGAAATATAATTTTTATAACAAACAATTGATTCCGTTCTTGAAGATAAATGGTAAGCGTTTCAATTGCTTTTATATTACATATATAAATGAATAAAAGTCAATTAGGCTTTTATATTGATTTTTTATAATATAAATTAATTTTCATACGTATAGTCTATATCTATATCTATGTCTATCAGTACTTATAATAATGTGTGTGTGTATAGGCGAAATCGTTCGACCTATATCTACGAAATTTTGCACATGCATACTTTGGAAGGAGATAATGTGAAACTCTAAGCGAATGATTGTATTTTTATTTAGAATTTCAATTAATTAGAAACTAAGCGAAATTTCGGCATTTTTACGCTTTAACTTACGAAAATATTACAGCATAAAATTGATACTGGAGAAAAATTATCCTTTTAATGTTACTAAGCTTTCAATCAACAATTTAAGTTTCTATTTTTAATTATTTTTTAAAAATAATTAAAAATAGAAAACAACAATTCTGTTAAATAGTTTTTTATCAATTCTGTTTTCAATAAATATTAAGTTTCAAAATATTAAGTTGCACAAGCACGTTATGCATTTATGGGAAGGGGGGATTAGCTTGTACTAGTGAACAAAAATTATTACGATATTTAAGTTTTCTATAAATATATATCACCTTTGTTTAAAATCTACTAATTTTAATAAACATAATAAAAAAGTAATAAAAGATTTCATATCACTGCTGAGATTTGTGTTAAGAAAAAAATTTATTCTCCAAACAAAATTAAACACCAATAGAATCAATCAATTCCCATTAAAAATTCATTATAATATGAATCTGCATGTTTTGTAAACAAATCATTCAATTTACACTGATATTAAAACTTTACAAGAATATTTCTTGCAATGTCTACATTTTCCCTCAAGAAAATAAAATTTGAATTTTTTTTATAAAAACAGATCCCAGAATCAAACTTTTGTTCGTTTCTGTCACACATGCGTTTTAACATGTGGAATTAAAGCAGTTTAAAACTCATGTTCGAAGAATGTTTTGCACACAAAATTTCTCAAAATCCCCTTAACCAAAGCTTTAAAGCCCATTTTCAAACTAAATTTGCAATATCAATTCTTAAATGATAAAACATTTGCAAAATCCAGCAATGGAGTATTTATTATGAAATTAACATCAGATACAAAGCAACAAATTCTTTATACAGATAATAGCGAATAAGTATCTACATTTTATTATTATTAAAGGGATAATTGCCTTAATAATAATTTATTATTATTAAGGCAAATACGGACGAAAAAGGGCAATTTCAGTTTTATCGTTTCATCAACAAAATATATGCTGAAATTCTTCTAAAATAATGTTATAAAACGAATTGTCCAAATAAATAATTATACTGAAAATTAAAATGAAAAAAAGTGCATCTTAGTTACTTTTTTCAAAATAATATTGTAATTAGATATAAATATCTGTGAAGTATTCCAGTTGTCTTAATTTTTCAAGAAATTAAATGAAATTCATAATAAAGATTTTGGTCAGGCATTAAAAGAAAATGGGGCACACATTTTATGTTTCGAGTATTTTTAGCTAGCTTAAAGTCAATTTTAGTTCAGCAAAACTTAAAATTCCATTAAAAATTCAGTAAGTATGCATAAAATATTTCTAAAAAATTAGCATTTAACTGGAATTACAAAATGATACTTAATTTTGTTCCAAATAAATTTAAGTTGGATAATAAGAAAAAAAAATAATGGAAAAAATTAAATCGCCTAGAATATTTTGAATTTTTTTAAAAAATTGTATATATTTTAATTTTTCGTAAAAATAATATATTTTATTTTGAAGTTTTTTTGAAAAATTTGATGTATTTAAAGTTTAATACATAAGCATAAAAAACTATTAAACTTAACTGAATAGTTCATAAAACTGTCTATTAAGTTCAATGTCCTCTTAATTCACACAAAACTAATTTGGGACAAAACTGATCAGGAAATTAAATACATATTTAAAAGAAATCGCAAGTTAGTCCCTTCTAGAGTATGGCTCAGTATAACGAATATGACAGATGGAAATTTTAAAAGAGAGAGTTCTAAAACTCGCTGTGAACGAAAATATTTAACAATCTCATGATTAACAGATATAATTTTGAGCGAATATTATCTTTACTCTCGAATTAAAAAAATCTAAAGCAAATAAAATATATTGTAACCTCTTAAAACAGTTGCATGCATATAACTCTGAATCCATCAATGAAACGTGTCTCGATTAGCGAGTGTGGTTATGGTTTATAAACGCAACCACATTCGGCCTAGAAAGCAAATAATGCGATAATTGGAGTAGACATTTACCCGGCAGCTAAGTTAACTGCAACTGCAGACCTTCCGAAGTTCATCTGAACTATTTGGCAACTCCCCACCAATCACAGGCAAGTATTTAGACGCATACCACTCTAATTAACAATCGGAATACATTAAGTTAGAAGACTTCAAAGGAATCGTGGATAAATCGTTCGTTATGTGGTGAGAGGGAAGGTGTAACGGATCGCAGGGTTCACAGGCTCAACCATTCAATTCAATTAGGGGAATAGAACCCCGGATAAATACGTCGGTGTGATCCTTAAGGAAAGAGAGAGGTACATTTTGGAATATTGGAAAGACCACCTGAAAATATAATTTTAATCTAAGGGAGAAAATATCTATCGATTAATACACTTTTCTGGATGACCATTTTGGTTAGCGTAATAAAAGAAATGCATGTCTTCTGAAAACAATAAATTATTATTCGTATTAATGTTCACAAAATTATAAACTAATAAAATTTAGTTATTAAGAATTGATCATGGCCATTTGTCTTTAAGATATATGGAATTCATCTTTTCTTATCTTACATCAAATTGGTCATTATCTCTCAAGTAAATTATTTGTGACAGTTCATAATTGTATTCATCATTCATCTCCTTGACTCATAATCAATTTCTCTCATCAATATTAGTAGAACGTTGTTTTTAAAAGCTGTGTTAGCATAATTAAATTCATCTGCAGTGATACATTAATACAACAATAGTTTTCTGGTAGCACATATTGATAGTAAGAAATATAAATGGAGTTTTAAATTCATTTCAGTGTTTGTTTAACTTTATCCGCGACAAGACATCTTTATCTTAATTTCACTTACTTTCAATTGTATATTTTAATAATAATATAAAAAATAATAAATTAATATTCATAAATAATAGCTAAAATTAATATAAATAAATAATGAGATTAAAAGGAAATCTGCTATGCATATTTCAATGTATCATGTCAGAGCATCATTTCTTGAACGGCCAAGCACCACGTGCTCGTGCAAGTTGAATTATATATTTTTTCATTTTAATTGTTTCGTTGAATGAGTCACTTTAGTATTTTAAACGCTCCATAAAATCTTTGTCTCACATTGATTGTTTTAAAAAATATCCATTTTCCTGTTTATTTCATTTCATATAAACGCTTGCTCAAAATGAATTTTTTAAGGTTTTATTTTTTCTAGTCGTCAACTTATTTTTTTTAAATCATAGCTTTTGTAAATGGGATAGCAACATGTTATTAAAAGCCGATTTCTTGAGATGCTCGTGCAAATAATAAAATTTTTATTTTTCGCCTACAAATTTTTGTTGACGTCAAAAACCTCATTCCCTTTTGAAAAGCATAAATTATAATTCGTATTAATCTCCCCAAAATTATACGCTACTAAAATTTAGTGGTTATGAATAGGTCATGACCAATTGTTTTTCATGAGTAGAAATTAACAATTATCACAAATAATGCGAAATTAATTTTGTTCTTCTATTAATAAAACAGGCATTTCAAATAAACGTCTCCCATCCAAGTTTAATGAGCCTGAGTTGGCATATTACCAAAGATGATAAATTTACTTAGCAAGAGTAAAAGATATGAATGATAACAATAAAAGATTAAATCTTATGGAAATGTTTGTAATTCTTTACAAATATTATTTTGGTGTAGCGTGTTTTTTATTTCATATGTTTTTATTAACGGTATTAAAATAAAAAAGAATTATTTTTGATAGAAAGTCCAAACATCTTACATAATATTTCAGTTGTAGGTAATTTTACATAAAGATCAAATGTTTCGTAACTATGAAAATGTATATATTTATTTGCAAATATTGTGTTTATTTAGCCTGTTTTCTATTTAATATTTATTTGATAGTGGTATTAAAACTGAAAATAAATAATATCTGATAGAAAAATATAAGAAACACAAAAATAGAAAAAAAAAAAAAAAAATAATATATTTACGAAACATTTGATCTTTATGTAAAATTACCTACAA
>JAOUZG010030345.1:4466639-4495477 GCA_026289955.1 Argiope argentata | reverse complement strand
TGTGTGTGTGTGTGTGTGTGTGTGTGTGTGTGTGTGTGTGTGTGTGTGTGTGTGTGTGTGTGTGTGTGTGTGTGTGTGTGTGTGTGTGTGTGTGTGTGTGTGTGTGTGTGTGTGTGTGTGTGTGTGTGTGTGTGTTTTCAAGTGTGTGAAAAGAAAAATTTATTAATTTCATTCCATTTTTAACTGCTTTTACAGTTGAAATTTCTCTCTCCAATTCCATTTGATTTTGCGACTCTGTCCTAGTTTTCTCTACAGAATCTCTAATCTTTTCAAAATAAATCATTCGCCGAAATATAGTAATATTAAGGGATGCAAGTTCAGCAAAAACGTTTTACCTGTAGGTAAGTTATGAGTGTGGCGGAAACATTGCCCTTTTTATGACAGAAATCTTTGCTTAGAAACGCTCGAACTTATGAAATCAGATTCATCGTGACTAAAGTCATAGTTTAATAATAATAATAATAATGTTTGTCTAATCATTAGACAAAAAAATTTAATGTTTACAACAATGATCAATGCATTGCTACTCTTATTGCCGAAAACGTTCAATATTTTTTGGAACTAAGAAAACGGGTGATGATGACCTGGTGGCAAGGTCACGGCTGGTGAGCCATATTGTTTCAGGGTTGAGATCCGATTCCACCGAAGAACCGTCGTGTAAAGCGGCGTTCCTACGACCCGTCGAATCTTCAGACGAGTCGCACGTTCCTCCTTTTTACCCCTCTTGTGGCTCCTTGGGGTGCTTTGACGTCTGTAGACGCATCCGAAGTTTTCCTGCAAAATGTCGGTAAAGTGTCCAGGCATCAAAGGACCACAAGAAACCGCAAGAGGGGTAAAATGGGGCAACATGTGGACCACCTGATGATTCACAGATCATTGGAACTAGGCTTAAGGAGGTCCGTTGCACGTCAAATCCGTCAATCCCAAACGTCCTCCTGTTGGTGTGGTTTGGTTTGGAGAGGGAATACCAGCTCAGGTGCCGTCCTCGTTATCTAACCGATGCTCAAAATTATGAGGTCTGAACCAAAGCAACCCTAGGACTGTTTTATAATGAACTAAAATGTTTTATAACTGAACTAAAGCAGCATTCCTCAGAAGTTTATATCCATGGCACAATATATGGCTGTGACTGAGTTTTTAGTTTTTCGACCGAATCTTCAAGATATGGTATTTAACTTGGATCCCATTGTATATTACACTATTTTTGATACCTGGGAGATTGAATTTATGAGCTCGGTAGTTTTCTTTGTAAAACTGAAAATGAAATTCTTTCATATGGATCTTTTAAAGCTATAAACGAAATCTAATTGAGTTACAAATACGAGAACATGAGAAAATTATATGGGAGTCCGGGGTCCTAAACACTATACCATTGCTGCTATAATTATACAAGTCATGTATAAGCGAAATATATCAATAGTTAGTTACAAGTAGAATTTTGTGTGTAAAATAGCGTTTTTCGAAAAAGGGCTTATACAAGTTTATACATTGATAAGCTTGGGAAACCATAAACTTATCTGAATATAAAATATGATAGAAATCATTAGAATCGTTTCCAAGGTCCTCAAAATAAATTTATTTTTGATAAAGAATTTCTTGTTTAAAGTTATAATATATCAAAGATTAAACATTAAATTAATAATGGAAATATTCAGAAACTCATAAAAAAAGATGCTCGTATGAAAATAATGTTCGTTTTCTTTATTATGATGTAAAATGTATTAAATATGGCTTTAAACTGTGAGAACATTCAAATTGAAACAACATTTAATGTAAGAAAATTAATTAACGTGGATTTAATTTTGTGAACAGTACACAAATCAATATGTTAACTAATAACAATTTCAAATTACCTAGCTCGAAGTTACTTCTAAAATTAAACTGAAAAGAAAATAATAATCCGTAACACTTAAGCTATGAAATGAAATATATATTAAAATATGCATCATTTGCCTTCTATTATATATTTCTAATATAAAACTAAAAAAAATCCAATTAAAACATGCTTCAAAAGAGCTTTTAAAAAACCTGACAACAACATGCTAGAAATCATAAGTTTGGTTACATGTTATAATTTGCGAGACTGAATCATAATTTATTGAATTATAATGATAATTGTGAAATAAGGAAACAAGCTTTTCCTTATCATTATTAATAAATATGGCTGCTTCTTTTGAGAACAGGAGGGGGATAATTAATTAAAAGTATATTTAGCTTGAAATTGCTTCTCAAATTGAATAAACGAGAAGGAAAGGAAAATACGTTTCTTATAAATATACATTGCTCATATAAAATCCTTATGGCTTCCTTTAAATAGCAGCCATTCCAACAATCCATCATGAAATGTCTTACAGTTTTACCAAAGCATGGATAATGATAAGAAAAAAGAGCATGTTTCACAATAATGATAGCAATTAATGAATTCATGCTTGACTTGGAAAGCGGTAATGTGTTCACAATGAAAATGTCTAAAATTAACACAGCGTATTACCATAAAATGTCCCCATGAAATCTCCCATTTATTTGCAAGGGACTATTTTTGCTTTCATTTAGAACAAGACTAGCCACAAATATTTCTCGAAATAGAATCTCATTTTTATTGAAGGGAGTGTTTGCACATTACGGTTTTATTTCTATATTTTTTTCAATCTATAGGAATATAACTCAATTATTATTATTTTTAAAATATTTGTTTATTTTTTAATCTATATAAAAATACAATTATCACTTTTAACTTTATCCATTAATAGTTCATTATTCAAACTTCATTCTGAACAGTAAATATGGCAAATACATAAATTTTAGAACAGAGTTTACAATTACAAACAGAGTATTTTAGCAGCCACGAACATTTTGCGCAATGTAGTTTGATATTAACCAATACTCGCATTGTTGTGCATTTTTTTTAAATTGGGAAAAATATAGTATAAGATAGCATATTATCGTAATAGCAAATAATATTCACAATATTGTAAAGTATTATCGAATATAGAATAATGTACTCTTTATTGTACAATATTGAGGATCATGGTGTATATCTAGATATTTTGAATTTATTTAACTTTAATAAAAATTGATCATATTTTTAAAATTTTAACTTTATTAAGCTAAAAAATATTGCTGGCTTCAATCATCATGTTATCCCGTTATTATTTTATGAAAATAATATTCCAATGAAAGCATGTATTTTCAAAACCGGAATTATTTAAGAATTTTTTTATTTATCTTATAAATAAAATGTTTTTCAAGAGAAAAACGATAATTATTTTTAAGTTGTAGGATTTTTAAATAGCTCTAATGAATAAATTTCAGATGATAAAATATATGTATTAAATAAGCTAATGGAATTTTTTTTTAAAAAAATGAACTTATTACTAAAGACTAAGGAATTTTGCTATTTATTATTTAGAATTAAATACGAAATTTGGCTTAGGGAAGCTATGAAAATTATAATTACAAGTCACAATTTTATCTTTTCTTTTAACTTTTTAAAAAAGTATGCATGCACCATAGCACATAATTTAATAAGTATTTTCTGTACGCCTTACTTGTAAAGAGCAATATTATCAAAAAGTAAATAAAAGTCAACTGAAATGAATGAATATTGATTTCCTCATTTTCCTCATATCTACGATTTATTAGCTCTGAATTTCATTGTTTTGGGACAATCAGTGGTCAGGATAATCTGAAAGCTGATTGGTGGATTTTTTTTTTCATTCATGGGGTATTGAAATGGTTTAAAATCTTCTAAAACAGTAATATTTAAAGCTTCATAACTTGACAAGAATTTGTTGCTTAAAATGTTGGCGTAAAAAGAACGCTTTGTTAAATATGACTATTATAGCCATTCTATTATATAAAAATATTAATATTGTGATTTATTAGCTGTATGTTCATTAATTCAAACTTTATAAAATACCATCTCTAATCCCATTCAATAATTTCTTCTCACTCATCTCATACATGTCTATACCTAAAAATTTTAAAAATCAACAGCTGTATCAACACTAACACGGAAATTTTATATAATATATTTATTTTATATATTTCACATAAAATATTTCATTAACACGTTGACTACCACGACAATTTTCAGAAATCTGGTCTAAAATGACGATTTGATTTAATCACATTATTTTGTTAAAAACTCTAATTATATTGATAGTTATCATTGCGTTGATTGGAGAAGAGATTTGACCATTTTCAAAAAAAAAAATTAATTTGCTAGAGCTTAATTATTTAGATAGTCTACCACCTATCGAAAAAAAAACAGCGTCCTACAAAGCCATGTCATATATGTACCCGGGCGGGATAGCCTGGGTGGTTGAGCATTTGACTCGTTCTCCTTAGATTGCGGGTCTCCTTAGGTTACTTAGGTTACGGCTCACCGGCCAAAAGATTCCCCGAGTGTATGGCGACTGGTGCTCATTTAATTTGTTCGTAGTCGCAAAGTCCTCCATGTCTAGAGTAATACTACTGGGTGTACTGGGTCACAGGTGATCGTTCTCTGTTCCAGATCTAAATTACGATCTGAGATGAATGAATGAGTTTGCATGAATGAAGTCCGCCCCCTAAAAAGGGTTGTGACTTGTGAGTAGCTAAGTCGTACTCTTGGCCCTAGATGTCGCTACGTGTTTAACAAAGAGACGCATTTCTTAGGCTTAAATCATCTGCTGATCGTATCAGTTGGGGGGGGATGTCCAAGGCAAGTGCCATTAGTCACAACAACAACATACATGTACCCAAGCAAAAAAAAGTAATAACAAGAAACAGGTTGTTTAAGTCCAGCCTGTAAAGAGAAGACAGTCCTTTGTAGAAGTTTGTTTTAAAAAGTTCTACAAACAATGAAATATTATTTTATTTCTTAAATTTGAATTAATTTTTATAATTACATTTTTGTCTGTTTTTTATTAAATTTTCTGATCGTGAAGGGCAGCATAGATTTTTTATTATTTTCCCAAAAACTATCTATCGATATTAGCAATGATATATTCCGAGTTTAAATCATAGCTGCACAAAAATGGCAAGTAAACAAGAATGAGATAACTCGTAGTTGTCGTCCTAAAAAAGAACGCAATCCACGAATTATCGCGTTGTTGGCAGTCAACGTGTTAACGAATAACCCCACAAAGGCTCACACGAATTTAATCGGAAAATAAATAAGTTTCGTAAATTAGCTAAAATAACACATTAATAAGGACTACAAAATTTTAGGGTATTTTCTACTAATATTTCACCGAAATTCAATCATTTATCTAACATTATCGAACGACCGACATTTGAAGGGACGATACTGCAAGAACATCCCTGTCTTCTCTCCCCCCGCCCCCTTCAAGAAAAGCCCCTCACAAGGTTTCACGCACTCTAGCTAATTTGACGACGCAGCAGCATAATTTAAATAGCTCCTTCGCCGACAGTTTGCGGTTTCTCTCATAGCAATCGAACCGACCTCCACCGTCTACCTCCCCCTCCCTCCCACCTTTAATCTAAGCTATTGTTTAAATAGGTCACACGAGGTTTCCTGCGCTAATGGACTTCTGCAGAAGCGGTAATTAAGCGTGTTTTAAGTGTGACTGCGCGCTTTTTGTGCACGGCATATCTGGTGGGCGGAAAGGGACGCTGTCAGCGAATCCCCTCCGAAGCGCTGTTATTTTTGGAGTACGAGACTTTAATTTGCCGAATGTGGCAATAAAAGAAAAGCAGTGACTCGGTGAGAGTGACTTTTAGCAGTTCTTAGCAGAGTAAATGGTGGTGTGTTTGTCTTCACACCAGATTTTCCGTTAATGTAGGTACGGATGGGGTAAGTGATGCTAGGAAAATTGGTGGAGATGAAAAACAAGGTCGTTTTCGGGGAATGAGTAGTGGGATATTTGTTTGCGGGGGGGGGGGGTTGCTTCTTTGCGATATATGGAAGCTGAAACGCTCATGAAACCAAATGAAGAATGACGCTATTTTTACATATTTTCCATATAAGGTCAACGCTTAGTCTTTAATTTTCTAAATTATTAATTTGCCTCTGAAATAAATTTAGTAGGAGAAAAGATATTCTACTAAATAATTTCTACAAATATAGTGTATATATCTACTCATGAATTGGTTTTATATTGCAATAACATTCATCTATCGATATTTGAGAATTTAGTTAAAGAATATAGACTAGTAATGATAATATACTGAATATAAGGTTAGTAATGAACGAACAAGTGATTAACTAATTGACGTTAAGCAAAAAACTGTATGATGTGTCAAATATGTTTTTTAAACAATAAGGACATACGTAAATAAGGAAAAATATCTGATCAATACAAGGTTAAAATACAATTAATGGAGATAATGAAAGTTCCCCATTCTGTGAAGCTTGATTTTTTATATATGGTTTTATTTATGAGAGATTATAGCAAAAACACCATTTACAACAACAATTTCACTTATCCTTGTGAAAAATTCTGTAAATATACATCATTTACTGCAAGATAATGTTGTTTTTACAAATCTGCAAAAATGATTTATGTTTCAGAGACATGGTAAAAGATTTTAGAATATGGATTCATCTCTGTTTCGACGATGAAAAACTTATGTAAAAGTCGGAAACTGTGTTTATGAGAAGTTTCCGATTTATTTTCTTTTTCTAAAAAATATTTTTCTAGTATTCATCGGCGTTCCTGAGTTAAGTAAATGTTTTTGGATTTCATCAATTCAGTATTAGGTACATACATTCCAAAAATGTCCTTGTTTGGGTTCAGGAGAAATAACCGCGTTGACAACTGCACTTCTGAATAGTTCTTGCAGCTTTCATGACAAAATGTGAAATATTTTCTTTATCACATAATTTTGATTCCTGAATTTTATCATTTCAGGCCCTAGTATAAATATTGTCTCACCCCCATCATAACCATGCATTGTACAGGAACATTGGCTTTGCTTAGATGCGTTCGATTTCAACCTTATCAAAAAGTTTATGCTAAATATTACAGAATAGCGGGAATAAAATTTATTTTATTAAATAAATATAGAAAAATATTCTCATGTCATAGGATTTATTTTTCAGTTTAAGGAATATATTATCTTGTCATAACATGATGTTATTTTGGGGATGAGGTTTTTGGCGTCAACAAAAATCAGTAGGCGACAAAAAAAAATTATTATCTGCATGAGCATCTCAAAAAATCAGCTTTTAATAACGCATTGCCACTGTATTTACAAAAACTCTGATTTTTTTTTAAATAAGTTAATTACTACCGCATAGAAAATCTAGAAAAAAAATTGTGAGCACGTGATTATATGAGATGAAATAAATAGGAAATGGGATATTTTTTAAACAATAAATGCTGGACAATTTTTTTAATCGTTTGCAATACTAAAGTGACTCATTCAATGAAAGATTAAAATGAATTTAAATATAATATAACTTGCACGAGCACGCGGAGCTTGGCCGTTCAAGAAATGATGTTCGGATATGATACTTTGAAATAGATCTAATGGTTAAGCCTAAAAAATTGATTTTTAGTTATTTCAATTTTGTAAAATAATGTGTGCAAAATTACATTTAATAAAATAATCTTTTCAAAAGCTTCTGACATCAAAGGGACACATATGTAAAGTTATTTTTGAAAGATAATTTTTTCTAATTAAGTTATGTTAATTTATTCACTTTAGTGAATCTGACCAATTCTTATTTAAAATTGTATTCATTCATCTTATTAATATACATCCGAGAAAATGACTTGCACAACTGCTTTATTTTTTTAATAAAATCTAAAATGAAATATAATTCCCCCTTAAATAAATATTTCCTCCAATCAGCAGTATTTATCAGCCCATAAGCTTCCCATTCATTTCCCATTTCATTTTTCATAATTCCATTACACATGCAGGCATCGGCAGAGAGATTTCTCTAAGTACTTAAACTCTCTTCATTTCGTGAAGTATTTAACAAATATAAGTTTCTGTATGTAAGTAGATGAAAAAACTAATTACTTAAAAATCAAAACTCCCTTTGAAGTTCTTAGTCAGGGCAAATTAAAATTCAAATATTACCCAGAATCGCTTATCCCTGTTGTAGAGTCGGTAAAGAGATACGTAAAAGTAATTAATGCAGGGGATTTTAATTGCTAACAATGAAATGCAAGAAAAAAAATTATAATGAGGATTTTACTCTAAAGAAATTAAAAAAATATTTGAGAGGGTGGATCTAAATTTTTTCATTTAATTCTGTCTTATATGCAAAAAGGAATAAAACCATTCTCACTTTTTTAACAGTAAAATAAAAAAAAGAGGTAAGTTGATTTAAATAAGAGAATTCTAAAGTCGTTGTAAAAATAAATTTTATTTTTTATTGAATGTTTTACTGAATATAAAACCATACAAATAAAATTAACTAACGACGTTTTCAATTAGAATCATGATAAAAAAATATAAAATTCGAAATTAAAGAACTTTTGTTATAAATAGGTTATTATAGGATTAAATTTAAAATATTTAAACAGATAAATTTTATTTTTTACTGAATTTTATCATATTTCTTGCTCCGTGTAAAATAATATTTAAAAGATAAAATTATACAGATAAAATTGACTTAAAGAGTTTTCGTATGATTCTAATGAAGTTTTCAACTGTAATCATAATAAAAAGATAGAAATATTTTGATCGACATTCGAAATTAAAAAACTTTTATTATAAAAAAATTATCGTATTTTATTTCAAATATTTAAACTGATAAGTTTTATTTTTTATTGATAGTTATCACTTCCCTTTCTCCGGATAAAATACGATTCAAAATCCAAATATACAGACAAAATTAACTTAAAGTGGCCTGGTATGATTCTAATGATAATTTCCACTGGAATCCTGATATAAAAAATAGAAATGTTTTGTTCTAAGTTTGAAATTAAAGAGCTATTATTATAAAAAAAATTATCTCGTTTAGTTTAAAATATTTAAACTAAAATCTTCATTTTAAGGCCTTTAAATCGCTATACTTTTTATATTAAAAAAAAGTTTCATTTTTTTAGATTGACTGAAATAAATACTAATATATTTTTTTCCCTTTTGTAGGCATCTAGAGTTAAAAGTAATCGAAGAAATGCAATCAATTTTCATACAAAAAAAATAGGCAAAGCATAAAGGATGCATTCAAGAAAAAAAAAGTATAGAAAGAAAATTCACCAATTAAAGAATTTATGGTGATACCAGAACTATTAAACAATTAGAATTACTATGAATTCATGTGAAATGATTTATTTTAGAATTTAGCAATATTGACTTTTTATTTCTACAGGTAAAATTCTTCTTCACGATCATATTTTAAATTAAACGAAAATTTAAAAAAAATATTAAAAGGAAATCTGTTATGCATATTTCAATGTCTCATGTCAGAATATCATTTCTTAAACGACCAAACACCTCGTGCTCATGCAAGTTAATTTTTTTAAATTCATTTTAATGGTTTCATTGAATGAGTCACTTTAATATTGCAAACGCTAAAAAAAGCTTTATCCCGCATTTATTGTTTAAAAAAAAATTTCATTTCCTATTTATTTCATCTCATATAATCACATGCTCAAAATGATATTTTCTATATCTTATTTGCTGTAGTCATTAACATATATATATATTTTTAATTACAGCTTTTGTAAATGCAATGGCACCGCGCTATTAAAAGCTGACTGATTTGCCGATATGATAAAACGGTCTTCATTGTTAGGGCAAATTATTACTTTGCATAAATTCTAAAATAAACAGTACTTTTACCGATATAAAACATAACCCAGCAAAAAAATACACATCAGCGCCGTAAGCATTGATATAAACAAGGCCAATATAAAAGATCTTGAACTTCAAATAATGCCCGATCATGAATTCCTTTTATGATTAAAAGATATTTTTAGCAAAGGGAAAAATTTTCCCACTCCAACACGAGATCCTTTTCAATGAATAAAAATTCCATTTAAAAATGTCCTTCTCCGATTTTGCAAAACAAACAAACGCGCTCGAAACAATAGCATTATGAATAAGCCATCATTATTTCAGAGGATAAATTGCCATCAAAATAATGATACAGTTACTCGAAAAAAAGAAGATCAAAAGGAACATGAAACCAACTCGCATAAATAAAACTATTTACAAATATTGTAAGCGAGATTTATTCGCTGACAAACTAATTACTGCTTCATGAGGAAAGCGTTTTCTTTTCTTCGGATTCCCAGATTTAATCTGAATGGTGCGACGCGCAGAGATCTCCTTTTCAAATACAAATTGAGAAGGCATTTTTATAAAGCGTTTTGAATCTCTTCTTGAAAGATAAAATAATTGAGACCCCCCACCCCCTTCCTTCCGTTTTGTTCTTTTGTGACAAGAAGCAAGAAAGATTACGTCAATCACAATTAGCCCCTATTCAAATTTTGAAGAATTCTTCAGATTGTTTTGTTGTGATTTTAATCTCCAGAAAAGGAATTGCATGGATTTTAGATGTCGGCTGAAAGAATTCCCTTTCACGATTCAATTAATGCGTTTAATTAATCATTTTAGGATTGGATTCTGTCTTTTCTGGTTCCGTCAAAGGGAGAGAGGTATTTGGATATTTTGATATGTATGATTATTTTTCTTATGTGATAGATGATTAATATTGATGGAAATTTTAAAATATTTCCCATGAATATTTTATAATTTTTTTGAAAGCATAGCCTGAAACTCAATAAAGGTAAGTTAATTACTGTGCAAGCATTCATCTGTTAAGTAATATAATAGTATTAAAAAAAGATCAATATGAAATCTGCTATGCATATTTCAATGCATCATGTCAGAACATCATTTCTTGAACGGCCAAGCATCCCGTGCTCGTGCAAGTTAAATTATATTTTTATTCATTTTAATCGTCTCATTGAAGGAGTCACTTCAGTACTGCAAACGATCATAAAAAATGTCTCGCATTTGTTGTTTAAAAAAATGTCACATTTCCTATTTATTACATTTCATAAAATCACGTGCTCAAAATGTCATTTTTCTAGGTTTTATTTGTTATAGTCATTAACTTATTTCTTTAATCAGAACTTTTGTAAATTCAATGGTGACGCGTTACTAAAATCTGATTTTTTGAGATGCTTGTGCAGATAATAATTTTTTTCCACTAAAGATTTTTATTGACGCCATAAACCTCAATCCAAAAACAGCATCATGTTCTGACATGATAACAACTACTGATTTCAAGAGTTGTAAAATTTTAATTGCGAAATAATTTTAAATTGGACAAATTGAATATGAGTCAGTCGTAGATCATAGATTCACATATATTTCTTGCAAAGTAATACTCTGCAATAATTGTGCTTATTAAAAAAATTCTCAGTTTTACAAATTGTGGATGTGAGTTGAAGAATTTAATATAGACAAAATTTGACAGGAATATTTTCAATAAAAAGAATAAACAGTAAATATTTGAAATAAGAAAATGGTGATTGCTTTCAAAGACAAAATAATGTTAATTGCAAAGATTTTTTTTTTAAATAAATCGGTGAGATTAAATATATTGAAACTTGCATTTTATTTATAAGTTTCAATAGTAAAATGTCTGGAAATATTTTAATTAATATCAAAGTAAAAATTACTTTTAGTGTTTAAATTTTTCTTGCATAAATTAATTAAAATATATCATTAACCAAAAGAGTATTTAGTGGATAATTTTTTCACACAAAATCAAAAATTTATTTTTATTTAACAGAGCAAATTAAATAATGAATTAATACTCCTTAAAGTTTAAAAATAGTTTATTTTAAATAAAATTACGAATAAAAATTACTAGTGGAACAACTATAATTTAGAAAAAAGATGTTCGTGTAGATAATAATTTTTCCCCTATGGATTTTTGTTGACGTCAAAAACCTCATCCCAAAAATAACATCATGTGCATTTTTTGAAATGCTCGCGCAGATAATTTTTTTATTTGCCACCTACAGATTTTTTTTTTAATTTTCCACCCACGGATTTTTGTTGACACCCCAAACCTCATTCTGAAAACAACACGTTCTGACATAAAAATAAACATAAAACGCCAATTTTTATAGCTTAATATTTACAACTTTTTTTTTTCTTATATAAACTTTCCACATTTTTTTTTTCACATTGAGGATACACGAAGACTGTATTTATCCGTTGTTACGAAGAATTGTCTGTGATATTTTCGTTCCAATTTATGCGTGTTATGCATCAGATTTCTGACATTGTTAAAAATAATTAAGTTTAAAAAAAGCATTTGCATCGAATATTTTGGCATGACAATGCGCTTTGAATTGAGTTTTTCTGCATTTTATTTCGCTTTGTGAAAGAATGTTCAAAACAGGTTTCTATATATTTCAAAATTTCCTTTTCATTCTATTCCATTGTAAACTAAAATATACCAGCAGTATTAAATTTTTTTAGTAAATTAGACATTTTTAAATCGTATAAAATAATAAGCAGGCAATAAGGAAGTAATTATAATGGCAAAAATTCTAATGATGGAACAATATTTATACAATGCTAATAATAATAAAGCTTAATCATGATGATTATATGATACGTATAAAAATAACTTCATAACTCCAAGATATTATATTATTGTCTATAACATTATAAGTTATTTAATTATTAAAATAATAAAAACTTTTTGACAACTGTTTAGCCGTTCTCAAAAATATGCCAATTATACTATAGAAATGATTTTGTAAAATAGTTCTGTACATCTGAAAGTCTTTTTGCTATACTTAATATTAAAATTCATTTATTTAAAATGTTAATTTACTTGTAATACAGGGTAAGTCAAAATGAATATAGCGATTACAAACGGCTATAACTATTTAATGAAAAAATATGTATCGATAAGATTTACACAGAATGTAGAAGAATCTTCAAAATTTTATATACAGAAGTCATAGATGTTCTATGTGACTTCCCTTGGTCACACGGACAACATCTAATCGGTATTCCATTTCACGCCATACATTCTGAAGCATTTGTTCATTAACCGACTCAAGCGCATTACAAATGCGTACTTTCAGTTCTTCAATTGTTTTGGGCAAGGGAAACACAAACACTCTGTCTTTCACATAACCCCATAGGTAGAAATCACAGGGTGTCAACATCCTGTTTCCTCAAACATCCGATGCCATCTGCGTATGTTGTTCGCATTTGGAGGTTCTTCATTGTACCGCTGACGAAATTTTCTCTGCACTGTAATAACAGAACGGCAACTGTGAAATTCCAACACAGAGAATGCTTTCTGCACGGGACTAGCCATTTCCACTAATGAGACGCCGCGCTGAACAGGTTTCTTGTCGTTGCGAAGTTCGATTTCGCGCATGCGCAGGCATCCGCTTGGCTGCACGTGCGCTTTACGTTAATAAATTTTGAAGTTCCGTCTACATTCTGTGTAAATCTTATCGATATATCTTTTTTCATTAAATAGTTATAGCCGTTTGTAATCGCTATATTCATTTTGACTTACCCTGTATATTGAGATATGAAAAGGATATTAATATAAAATCAGGAAAATAAATGCTGACCGTTTCGTTGCGAAAGTAAACCAAACATTCTAATTAATTTTTTTGCAAAATGTATAACACAAAATTGCAATTAAAACATTTTTGTCAACTAATGCATAGTTATCATGACAAGTGATTTATATTTTTTAGTTCGAGATTTATTTTTATTTCTTGTTTAAGTAGAGATAACATTTTATTCATCAAAAAATTTGTATCGAGATTTCAGTGAATTTATAAATTAGTTACCTCACTCAGTCCAAAATATACTTTTTTTTAAAATTTTTTATGTCTACCTGTTTGCAAAGGCGTTAATTGTAAAACTTTGATTTGTATGAATAAAGTTTTATACATGGTATTTCGATAAAGTATATATATTTTTTTTCGTCAAAATTTAAACAAAATCCATTAATAGGAATTATGTCTGTCTGTTGGATTGTAAGTGAAATCGATATATGCAAACTCTGAGATGGCAAGTTTTAGTACATTGAAACCGCTTCTAAAATATAGATACTTTCCAAAATTTGAACCAAATTCTAAAAATTGCTGAGCATATGGCCCCCTGTATCCATTTTTGAATGCATAAAAATTCAATAATTCATACGTTAATTCGAAAACTGATTTATATGAATAAAATTTGATGCATGGAATTTCGATCAATTGTATTGATTTTTTGTTAACATTTAAACAAAACACATTGGAAGGAAATATGCTAGTCTGTTGTATTGTAAGTGAAATACATAAATACAAAGGCTGAGAAGACAAATTTTAGTACATTGAATCCGCTTCTAAAATGCAGATAATTTTCAAATTTAGAACAAAATTCGAAAAAGGGCTGCACATATGGCACCCAGTATTCCTTTTCGTATGCATGAAAATGCAATAATTCATACATGCAAGGGCTTAAAATAATGAAATCAGGTATGTAACCTTTGATATCGCGTCAAATTTTGGAGCAAATCGGCCAATAAAAAGAAGTCAAAATGCATATTATTATCATAAATGCAATTAAAATATTAGATTTAAGAAAAATATGTTTTATAATAATCATTCACAAATTCCATGGAATAGTGCAATTGATGAATCAAAATTGGTGAATAATCAAAATGTAATATTCTAGTACAAATTCTTAAATAAACGTGAATAAAAATATACATCATTAGCACACAAATATTAATAAAACTTTGGTTGAATAACACAAATGTTAACAAAGCAATTTTATATTTTACTGAAATAAAATTTCATGGCAATCATTATGACCTATTTTGTATGGAATGTATGCTAATAATTTAGAAAATGTAATGCTAGTACTTATTTTTAAATAGAGACGTTGGTAACATTAACACATTCCAGATATTTTTGCAATTTCACTTGAATTTCTCAAAATGTAATAAATAATGCAATAATTAAGTACAAAGTGTTTTATAAACATTAATAAAAATAGTAATTAATTAGTACACTAATATTTCAGATTGCTTTGGTAGAGTAACACAACGAAATTGTTATTTCTGCAATAACATTTTATAGTAACTATGATTTTCTATTTTGTATGGAATGAATACTAAAAATTTAGAAAACGTAATGCTATTATTTTTTTTTAATTACAGTCATAAATAAAATTACGCAATCCAGCAATTTACAAAGTTTTTCTCGAATTTCTGGAAATGTAATAAATAAATAGTGTAATATTTTAGTACAAAGTCTTGAATAAACATTAATAAAAAATAATGCATAATTAGTATACAAATATTTATATAACTTTGGTAGAATAACACATGTATTAAAACAACAAAATATAACAATTTGTTACAATAAAATTTAATAGCAATTATGATTGCCTATTTTGTACGGAATGTATGTAATAAGTCAGAAAATGCAATGCTAGTATTTTTTCAACTAGAGAATTAAGATTTAATTATAATAATTAATAAGCAATATATTTTCCGCTTCAATAATGGAATAACAATTGAGAATAATTCCAATTCCAGCAGATTATTTTTTAGAATTATTTTTTATCGTTCATGCAGAGAATACGTAATAAAAGGAAAATGTGAAAAAAAAGCAACCAAAAAAATGGGCATTCAAGTGGATGATTAATAATCAGTTTTCTAAATAGAGGGAATTAACAAATGTACAATCATTCAAGAATAGATATGTATTTTTTATCTCAAATCAGCGTGAAAACGAGAAAAAAATGGGAGAGATTTTCATTTGTATTAGTTCCTCCTTATTTAAATGTATTAGTTTCTAATCAACTATCTGACGAAAGAAAAAATAGTAAGCATTCCTTATAAGCGGCATTTTTAAAAGTTTTCGCCGTGCCTTTTTTTTCTCTATAACTTCTTAATACAGAAAACCGTAAAGTTAAAAAAAAGTATTGCCCTAAGGACAAGAAAAGAATGCGATAAATGACGTACAAAAAATGTTGACGTTTTTTACAGGAACTTCCATGCTCGTAGATTGCATTTGTTTTCGAGAAAACCATTTTGTATGCAAATAAAGAAATATAAGTAATGAAAAAATGTAGAAATAATCCACGGTTATTTCCGTTTTTTTTCTCTCTCCAAGTTTGAAAGAAAGAAAGAAAGAAAAAATTCGGCTTTCATTTTCTTTTTTCAAAAGTTATTTGCAAGTAAAGTTTCATTAACATTTACTTAAGACGCAGAGGGGCTGAAAAGGTTCTTAAAGTATTAACTTTAACATTAATAAATTCTGTCTAATGTAGAGTTTAATTTATGTATCATTTTCTATATGTGTGGAAAATTACCCAGCTTTTAAAGGAATTTCATCTCACAATAAAAAAATAAAATATAACATAGAGTATTTTTAAATATCCCATTTTTTAAAGCATTGTAATTTCTCGAGCGCAATATATTCCCCTTACACTTCTTGTCAGTGACATCGATATTGCATTTCTAAGTAGAATATTTGAAGTATTGCTAAGTTAAAATATTAAAACAAATATTAAATGATAGAAGAAAATATTTTTTTAAATCAATCATTGTTTAATTAAAATTGTTACGTTGTTCATTAATATTTTTTTATTTCACTAAATGTATAAAAACTAAGTCAATCAGTTAAGTAAAAGAATGCAGATATTTTTTTAATGAAATAGGAATTAATAAATTTTTCTTAAGTATTATTACTGATAATTTATGTATGCAGCTGATAAAAAATACCTGTAGTAAGTATGGAAGCTGATAAAAATACATGTAATAAGTATACCAGCTGATAAAAGTACCAGTAATAAGTATTCTAGATGATTAAAAATACTATTAATAAGTATGCCAGCTGATAAAAATATCAGCAATATGTATGCCCGCTGATAAAATGTATGTCTGACTAAATGCAAGAACTGCGGATATACTGTAAATGATAAAAATTTCTTACCCTTTCTTTCTCATTAAATTAATACTTTTTTATTTCAACTTATTGAATAGTTAAATCTTTATCACTTTCAATCATTGCTTGCTTTGTTATTTGAGTGACAACCACCGAAGTGAAAAAAAAAATAGCACCTCTATAAACCAACGAAGGAGACCATAGGCTTGATTTTTCCATGGTTTAGAAAGTACTTTCTGGCTTCTTCATCACAATCTCTTTTTCAAATAAAGATTAAATTCATTAACTAAAACAACAATAGATTTCTATGCATTCGTAAATGATACTAAATCCTACATCAAGAGAATTATTTCAGATTGCATGATTGCCTTTAGAATATTTTCTTAAAATCAATTGACCAAAGCATTCTGCCTTCATAATGCTATATTTATTAATATTTGAAGCAAATAGTATCAAGGAAGTCAAAAAAGGCCTTATTTTTGAATTACAACTAACATATCCTGGATATAGAAGATTATAAAATAATGGTCGAAATCATGGCGGTCTTACTATGAAGGAGTCAAAATTCAAATAGGGATCCTTCTCTGTGGTGACCAATCAGAGCAGATAGCTAGGATCTTTTGGTTTCAGAATTCATCAAACCCGAGAATTTCATATAAGTAAATACGAACTATATTTAATAGTTCTACGTCAAATGATCTGTCTGGTAGTGTTTTGAAGAGTCTTTTCGCCAGGTATATCGCATTGAATTACTTGAGTACGAATAGGACTCAGGTATAAGTATTCTATTCTGTAAATATCATCATATTAAAATATTACGATCGTTTTTATGTTTTATGATATTTTAATTTGAAATGATATAACGAAAAGGCTTGTCTATTCGTTTGATATGATTTGAAATCCTGAAAAATATAATAATAACAGCAACAATGATAGCGGTAAGTATTTGAAATAGAAGATCGTTTACAATCAACATACACTGAATTGGTGGCTTTAGATTAAATAAGCATGATTGTATTGAAATTTTGATGCAAAGAAATACAAATATTCAACGACTAAATATCAGTGAACAGATAAAAATTATTGAAAAATATTATGGTTAAGGTGGTTTTTTTATCGCTGGTAGCATGATGCGTTGTAACATTTGTGGATGAAGGTTTCAAAACGAGAATAATACTCAAAATAAAATAAAAAGTTTAAATAATATGTATTTATAAGAAATGTATGATGTATTAGCTAATCATTAACACGCAAGGTATTATCTAAGAAATATATGTATTTATTCTACTAGCGAACTTCACACAGCAAAATAATTTAAGTATAAATTCGGTATTTATATTTGATAGGTTCTAGAGTTACAAACAAAAAGCTTATGTATTTTATTTGGACAAAAATACTAATTTGTAATGTAGGTACTTCTCATTTCATATGTATTGAAGCATCAAACCAGCCAAATTTTCCTACCTACTACACATTTGTTAAAAGAAAAGAATAAAAGAAATTTACAATTAATCGTTTAATTTTACTTATTAAATCTACCAATTCATGAATTTTTGATATTAGTCACAACGAATTATTTAATTGAAGATTTGAAATTACTATTTTACTAGTTACGTCTATTTGAAACCTAGCATTCCATTTTTAGATTCAAATGATGCAAGAAATATTTTAGTTATTTTTATTTTCACTCTACATATGAACAAAAGTTTTATGTTAAATAAATACGTTTGGCAGCGAAATGAAATGTGATGAATAAGAATTTCGCTGATACCGAAAAAATTTCAGAAAAAAAAGCAATTTTAAAAAAAAATCGTCAGCAGCACTTAATAATATTTTTTCCTTAATTGCATTATCAAAATGAGATTAATTTTTTTAAAAAAATGTAATCTATGGCAGCAAATTGTAATCTATGGCAGCAAAAGTTATCTTGTTAGAACATTATTAATTTTTAACTGATTTTTTGTCTTAATTATTTTAAGTCATAAACCAGTTTAAATCAGTACGAGACTTCTCCCCCTCTCGCTCTCTCCAATAATAATTTTTTAAAACGTTCCTTTTCAATGTTTTTTTTAGCTGACAAACAAAGTTTTGGAGCTCGACCAATTTTAAGATATAAAAAAAAGTAATTTCAACGAAACGGTTACTATTACTCGAAGCTATTGTATATGTGGTAAAATCCAACGAACGTAATGCAGATTGATATTAAAATTATATTCTAATATTTACAGTGTTTTGAGAAATACAATTAGTAAGAATGCGCTTATAATATTATTAAAGAATAAGTCGTGTTTTACATAAGTCAGACAGTTAAAATTGAAAGAGAATTCCAAAAGACAAATACAAAACGATAATCTTTCGAGTACGATATTAATTATTTTAAAGTAAGAAATCGTAAACAAACTGGAAGATGTCCTTTCATAGAAACAAAAAACAAAAAACAATGGATAATATATTTAATTAAATTTTATAAACAATACTGGCAAAATAAACCTGAAATGTCATGACTCAGGGGATCACTATCTACCGATGAAAAATATGGATATTTCTTGCCTTCAAATTTCGGAAACACCAAAACCTTCTAATCAAAACAACATAATGTTCTCACATGATAATAATGTTTTCCTTATATTTCTGAAAATTTCATCTAATCTTTGTTTTTAAGAGTAAAATAAATAAATAGAAAAAAATTTACTTCCCGTAAGCAAATTTCTGAATTTGGCATTATTTGTAAACAAAGAATAAAAACTGAACACATTATTATATTGTTTCAAAACACAAAAATATTTAGTGGTGTTAATTACTATATTAAATTCCCTTTTTAACTTTTTTTTAAATGAGTATTTTCATAGATTTTGTGATGTTTTCAAATCAAACTTTGATTTGCTGTACGAAGTGAAACTATCCCCTTTCTCCTTAAACCAGTTATTGAATTGGGACTGATTTTCGTTTAAAAAACTATGGAAAAAGAGTATTTTAAATGTAGTTAAAAAGATTCTCGTCAAATAAAAACTAATAAATATTTATCTTCAAGAGAGGAAACTCTATCCTCTCAAATACATATCAAATAACATCGAATAAGTATTTTATGTTTATCAAAGTTGCTGTATTTTCAAACATAGTCGTTATTTCTAAGAAATTAATAATTGGTTCTATAAAATTACTAGATACCATTTCCAGTTCTTAAACTTATAATAATAATTATCGAAAAACAATTTATTCCTAATTGTTTGAGTTATACAAAAATAAAATATTTGAATACAGTTGCTAAACCCCCAATTATCCATGAATTGAATAGTATAAGCTATTTCATTGATAATCCCCAGACATAAAGCAATTCATCGGCAGTTATAAATCAATATCATGGATAATCCCCGAAACAGAAGAAAAATAAACAAATAACGATGAAAAATATTATTGTGAAAAATGTATACAAACTGCACAAAAAAATTAGGACTTAATAAAGAATAGATGTCTATACTTATCTGTTTGCTAGTTTATTTTATCCCGAAAAAAATGCATTTTTTTATTTTTTAGTCATTAATATTTTTTGTACGCTACGTTTTTTAAATGAAATTTCGGATTAACAACCGAAAATAAATGAAAATTAATGTCCTTTCCAAAGTTTATAATCTTTAAAGCAATTTTAAATAATAAATAAATAAATAAATCGCCTTATTAAATAAGATCGCCTTATTTTTTTCCATTAATGATATGAAATGACAGAATTTTATTTGTAATATGGGAATGATAAACACCTTTTTTTAAAAAAAAATTACTGATATATTATAAATGCGAAAATATCGATTTTAACCTTTCAAACCGCAATTATTTAGCAATATCTTTTTTTTTCAGCAGAGAAGAAAAATAAAACGGCAGTTTGATTAGAAAATGGAATTCAGGAAATATTTCTCGAATTTCCAAAGAATAATTCTGATTAATATTTTAATTATAGCATTTTTTTAATTCTCTTGCCATCCAATCAATAAAAGTGAAATTAAATTAAAATCAATGAAGCATACGCAGATGAGTCATGAGATTGTTCAATTACCATTACTTTCTAGAATAATCTCAGCTTAAGATTCGATTCAAACTTAGAAAAAAAGTCGTTCCGATCTCTGGAATACTTCCAATCAAGAATCGGAAGGAACGTAATTCCGTTAATTAAAATTTTTATTGTTTTCCATTGTTTATTTTTTTTTTCCAATGAAGAATCAATCCCGTCTCATTAAAGAACACCTTGTTAGAAAAGATTTCTTGTCTAAAGGGACTTATTTCCTTGCTTACGAGCTTTGTAGTAGAAATGAATACATTCTTATTTATGCATTATGCTATTAATTTTTATTTGAAAAAAATAATTATTCGTATAATATGTTTGTACTTATATTATTTTAATGTATTGCATAAATGTTAATAAAAGAAAAGATTTTAACAGTGTCATTGGAAAAATGAAATTATACTAAAATACTTGAGAAAAAAAGAGATTATTTTCTGATTTTAAACATGTGATCTTGTAGAGTTATGATAAGTTTCAAAGGTCATGTAAAGCTTGTTTTAAAATGTATAAAAATTATTTTGATGTAAACATTAAACTTTTGAACTGTAGAGCCTCTCTTTCATGTTCTTTATATGATTAAATACAAAGCTGTCAGCTCATTCACCTTAAAAGTTAATTTATCGAACCTGAAATCAATGATATCAAAGCATTTTATCTCACTTGGATTTAAAAGCATTTAATTACATTTATAAAATATGAAATTCTCTGGTAAACGATTATGGATTTGGAAGTATAAAAGGGATATCAGTTTATGAATTTATGCTTCAAGTTGGGCCGGGATGGCCTAGTTGGTAGAGCGTTGGTCTCGTACTCCTTAGGTTACGAGTTCAAAGCTCACCGGCCAAAAGATTCCCCGAGTGTAGGGCGATTGGCTCTCGTTAAATCTGTTCGTGGTCGAGAAGTCCCCCATGTCGAGGGTAATATCACTAGGGAGTACTGGGTCAGAGGTGATCGTTCTCTGTTCCAGGTCTAAATTACGATCTGAGATGAATGAATGAATTTGCATGAATGTAGTCCGCCCCCTAAAAAGGGTTGTGACGTGTGTGTAGCTAAGTCTTACTCTTGACCCTAGATGGCGCTACTTCTAAAACAAAGAGACGGATTTCTTTGGTTTAAAATCTGCTGATCGTATCAGCGGACAAGTGTAATTAGTCACAACATCAGCACATAATTCAAAAGGACGCTGTGAGATCTCAATTCTTACACCTTTTTCCAACTTAAAACTTTGGATATATCTGATTATACCAGTAAGGTCATTATTTATCGTTGTAATTTTCAAAGTCTTAAGAATATATGTCGATATTTTGTTATTATTATATCAATTAATTCCATTTTCAATTCCTATTATTAGCCTTTCCTACTATTAATCTACTATGATGAATCAAAGATTATTGTTATTCGAGTGTTCAGGGGTCATACCTTCAGAAGCTATTGCACCCCTTCTTTCTTTATAAAGTGGAACACGAGAACAACAATTGCAATTATTTTTTAAAAAAAAGTAACTAAAATGAAATTTTTTCTAACTTCCTAAATTTTCCTAATATCCAAAGTTGGAATTGATTTTTTTTAAAAAAATTATATTACCTGTATGCTTATATACAGACAAACAATATTGGAGCTTCTTTGTTCTTTAAATTATTTCAAGGACGTATATAAAATATTTTTTTTCCAACACGATAACTGTAAATATCCTTCATCTTAGATTTTTTATTCTAATTCTTACATCTTACATAGTTTCATTCCAATAACAGTCAATTGTTGTTGTCCATGGCAAGTGCCATTAGTAACAACAACAATTGACTGTTATTGTTGTTGTTACTAATGGCACTTGCCATGGACAAGCTCGCCGTTGGCCGTCAGCAATTTTAAGCCGAATGAGAGAATTGAAGTAGCACTAACTAGGTCTCAACAATACATAGTAGCTACAAACTCATCACATTCGCTTGGCAACCCCTTTTTACAGGGGGGGGGGGTCATTCACACACCTCACAGATAATATACTGAATAACAACCATGCCCTCACCGAGATTCGAACCCAGGAAGCCCAGATCACAAGGCAGGTGCGCTTTATCTGTGTCAGGAAGCCGAGGCCTTGTTGCCTTATCTTATTCAGCTATTAAATATTGGTGACAATTTTGCGTCTTCATGAATTTAAAAGGATAGTAGATTTTAATAGCTACATTTAATTGTTTATTTTCGTTTTGTTATTTCATAAATTTTAATATACGACATTTACATATTGTATATTACTTTATTGGCATATGAAAAAACCATCACCAAGCCATGAACTGGAATGGCTGAAAAGAGTCGCCAGCAATCGTTTATCCAGGCAAAAAAATTCATCACATAATTAAATTCATAAGTGGAAAAAGAAATATGTTCTCATCTTCCTATTCCTCAACAAGTCTCATGCTCAAAAAGACTGAGGGTAAAAACAAGCAGTTTCCTATTATACACAACAATCAGGCAGAGTTTCTCTTCGTTCCAACTAGCCAAATTATTTTCTATCTCCTTTTAATGCCTGCAAAGTCGCCTAGTGTGTAAAAAATATTTAAGTGAACACAGAATGTATTTATATCAGAACATATTTTAGATTTCAGTCAATAATTGTTTCAAATTATTTTTCAAAATCGGAAATCTATGTAAACGGCTCTTCTCATTATCATATCTTATATGCTTGTAAATTCTGTAAATAGTTTTGTTTTTATTTTTTCTTATTGTAAATATTTTATTACTTAAAATAAAATTCCTGTAACATGCCCACCAAACCGTGAAGTGACCAGAATGGTCACAGATACGGGGGCATGAGACGGCATTCTGTATGTATATTACTTTAGAAAGACATGTACCATATTAAATAAATTTTGTCTGCCGAAGAAATTTCAAATTTATGGTTTTCTTTTTCAATTAAATAAAATATATTTTTATATATTATCTATTGATAATATATATTTGACAATTATAAGACATATTTTGAATATTGAAAATCGTTGTTCCTATAAATTTAGTTAAAACTGTATTAAATTTTAAAAATAAATGGTAAATATTAAGAAAGAAAACTTAGACATAAAAGAAACAATAAAAAACATTTTTTTATTGATTTATAATGATTTAAAATTGAGATAGTCAGTAATTTATTGTTGTATGCATTTTAAGTACTTTTTTTCATTTTATTTTTTCTTATGAAAATGTATCTTTTCTTAACGCTAAACAGATAAGTTTAGATTCTTAGAAAAGACGATTGAATATAGATGAGTCATTTTCTAAAAAAATGGCTCATAAATTCGTGTAGCTTCATAGATGGTTTTTGAATGAATATTTCTTTTATCAAAATGTGTTCCATTCCTTTCATAACGCCCATTTAAATATTCCCTGCCATTTATTACGTAACATCTAAAGATAGCGTTTTTATCGGATATTCGAAGATTTCCTACTTCCATGAAAACATAATATTCGGAAAAGTCTATATAATCGCAAATTCTACATTTATGGTCACCGAATTACATAAAGCGTAAAAAAGAGAATGGGAAAGAAAAAAACTTATGCACAAACAATTACTCCAGACACTTGCGACATTTTTATTACCCGCAGAAAAACGAAAACCATTCATCACATTCACTAAACTACAGAATAAAAAAAAAGAGAGAAGGGAATATTTTTGAGATTTCACCGTCGACAGATGGGAGATCATAATTCCACATAAAAAAAAGGGAAAAATAAAAATCCGGAAAACATAAGCCGGAATGAGAAACAGGAGAAATTCCGGGGGAAGCCTTTCTCATGGGGTAATCCATCATGAGCAATGGTCAGGAAAAATGAAATCGTAAGGAAACACAACTTGAGGAAAAATATTGAATGTATTGTTAAGTCGAACGTTTTTCCCGTTTCCATTTCACGTGGGTGGTTTTATGTGCTCCGGCCTGCTTTGAGTATTTTCTTAACCGTTAAGTTTAGAAGATTGTGAGGAGGGATAGAAAATGATCCGCTCCGATTCAGCAAAGCATTGGAAATTAATTTTTTTTTTGTTTTGGAAGGAAAGGAATAAATATATTTTTAAGCTTTGTTTTAGGTATTCGGAAAATAACCTCCATAGTTTCATAGTTTCTGGGCTGTATGTTCTATCATATTTTATCGCCATGTTATAAATTCTAGAACTTTAGAATTTCTTCATTTTATATCATTTTTGGTATGGATATCGATTTTTATTGTATAAAGGTGCGCCATAAGTCTTTTTTTCATATTTCTAATATGAAGTGTATACACAATATTTACTGGTTAAGATATTATTTATTTTGTTATATAATACCTCTTTCGGTCTATTACCTTCTTCCATTTCGCAGGTAGTCTCATTAAACCCTTTTTCCAAAATTTTTAGATTTTGGACACGAACTAATCTTTAAGGTGCACCGATGGGTTTAAAGCTCTTATCGCGGAGAAAAAAAATTAAAGACAGGAAGAAGAAATAATCTGATGGAGGGAGATCTGGTGACTATATAGAATGTGGTAAAACGTATCTCCGGAACTGTCAAAACATTTCCTTACTATTAATGCAATATGTGGTCCCAGCATTATCATAAGAAAAAACAATGCCTTGTTGACTCATCAATTCTATGGCAGCTTTCATATGACCCAGTTGATGACAGTATTTCGTATTGTTTCATTTTGAAGAAGGATCTTGTAGAAAATTAAGCCTTGGCATTCCCATGAAATGGACAAAATAACTTTTTTGAAGCGTAAGCTGTGTTATGGACGAAATAGATGGCATAAGCAGCTAATATATAAGCCTGCATGTTGCTATAAGCAGAGACAGTTAAGATTATTTATAACGCAAAGGGTGTTGCTTACGTATAGCACATTCGTAACACGAGGGACTTTATTAGGATGTCCCAAAGTAACTTTTGGGACACCCTAATAAATTTGTAAAATGCACATTAATAAAAATGAACAGTGAATTTCCTTATTTCTTTGAATATCAGTATCCATGCCATTATTTGATTAAACAGCACTTATGTCTGAAAAATATCCCATTGTAATATAATCTAAATACAGGATTCACGACAATCTTCTGACTAAATGATATGATTTATCGGAGTTTTTGTAGCGTATAAACCGTTCCTGATTAAGAAGTTCTAAACATATTATATCAATTAAAACGCTGTTTTGTATACTTTGATACGAAATTTTATCCTTTGACATATCGAAATATATATAGTATAAGGTTAAAATCCGTAAAAAAACTTTAAATTAGAACTAATTTTAATTAGATCAAAATGACACGACATTAAATGTTTTACTGTTTCTATTGCTTTGAATAGTATACGATCCACCGATATTCACTTTATACGCGATTTATTACATCCACCTAGAAATCTTAAAATTATTGGGAATTTTTTTTCCCTTTATGTATAAAAAAACGAATAAATTAATTCTTTCAAACCACATTTCAAATTTCAATTCGATCAATTTTTATAAGGATAAAATATTGATATGAAATGGCAATTAATTTTATGTTCTGCTTCTCAATTTTAAATAACATACAAAAAATGTCCTAAAATACACTATTTTTTTTAAAAAAATGGCAATTGTCTTACTTTTTTGGAAGAAATAAAATAACCATAATGATATTAAATACATTTTAATAAAGATAAGGCTTTTTAAATGTTTTGAGAAAAGACCTTTACTTTCTCCCTTTCTTTAGCGATTTAAATAATTATTCTCTTTATCGGATTCGAAGAAAACGATTCCAGGAAACTAATTCGAAATAATTGATTGAAAAATCATTTATACGTTTTGATTTCTTTTCTACGATTTAAAATTATCCAGGAAATAAATTTAACAATTCGCCTTTCTAAAAATATGTGGAAATAAAAGTTCCGAGTATTTTCCCCCATTTACTGCAATCACGAATCTATTTCTGTTGTGAGATTTTGACTTATAATATCAAAAGAATGCCTCAGGCTTCGTTTTCATTGTAATATTACAGTTTTTGTTTTCTTAAAACTTCGCTTTCTTGAATTGAGGACCTGTGTTTCATTTATTTTAAGTTACTCAAGTCGAATGACTTTAAAAAGTAAAGCTTATAGAATTTTTCATATGATCTTTACTCAAAAGTTAAAGAATAAAATATTTAATAAATTCCCCATTATAAAGCAATAATAAATGTAAAAGGCTCTGTAATGAGGAATTTTATGAGATGGCTAAAAAGAGAGCAATTGTGATGACTCAAAATTTTATTCGGATGATAATATTCCGCTTTGCTATTAAATTTAAATGATCGTTAAAAAATTAAGTAGAAACCCAAGAATAAATTGATCATATAGTTTGGAAATTAATTTATTTTATTCATTTATTAATTATAAATCGAGTTTTGTCCTTCATTTTTTTAAATAATTTAAATTCCTTCGAATCAAAAATTTTAATTCGTTTTTTTGTTCAAAATTTTTGATGAATGATTTTTCGGAATCATATCTATTCAAACATAATGTTCGGTTTCATAAAATATGTTTGTATTCTTATAAAGTGTTTCTTGATAATGAATATGTTCTCTTGACATAGCTGATTCTTGTAATGTTGTTGTTGTTATTGCTGGCATGTGAATAAAATTTTAATTCATTTTTTTTTTGTGCTAAAATGTTTGACGAATGATTTTTTCAGAATCATACCTCTTCAAACATAATACTCCGTTTCATAAGCTATGTTTGTATTCTTATTAAGTATTTCTTGATAATGAATATATTCCCTTTACACAACGTGTTTTGTCATGTTGTAATTGGTGGCACTATCCATGGACAAGCTTCACCGAGGTATCAGCGATTTTTCAGCCGAAAGGAGCTGCTTTTGGCTTGAAGCAGTGCCAAATAGGTTCAAGAATACGACTTAGCAACACACTCATCACAGTCGTTTACACAGAATTTTTTTACCAGGGGGAACATTCATACATCTTACAGATAGAACACTTAAGAACAAACATGCCTGAACTGGGACTCGAAACCTGGACGCCCAGCTCTCAAGGAGAACATTCTACTTCTATGCCAGGACGCCATTTTTTGCCATGATAATTACATTTACAATGACGTTTTACTTTTACAATTACAAGGTTACATTTACAAAGGCCATTTAAATTTACAATGGCTATTCACATTTACAATGGCCAGTCATATTTACAATTGCTTTTCACATTTACATTGGCCATTCGTATTTACAATCGGTATTCATATTTACAATGACCATTCACATTTGCAATGACAATTTGAATTTACAATGACCATTCACATTTACAAAGGCCATTCACATTTGCAATGACAATTTACATTTTCAGTGACCATTCACATTTACAATGGCCATTCATATTTGCTATGACAATTTACATTTGCAATAGCGATGTAGCATTTATAATGATACTTAGCATTTACAAACTTTGTAAAGAAAATATTAATAAGTGATAAGTGTGAATTTTTGAAAAATGCTGAACTATAATTTCATCCGGAAAAACCACTAAAATCTTCCTAAATTTAGTGAGAAGGATTACCAAGTTTCTTCGAATCTTGTAACCCATTTTATCAAATTTCTAGCTTTTGATTCTAAATGAATGAGAGATTTTTAAATTAGTAATTTATTTTTCAATTTAAAAGGCGTTTCGTTAGATAGAATGACGGTAAGGAATTGAACATTATTTTATCTACATTATACGCATATAGTAGATATCTAAAAAAAGATCTTCAAACATTTCGAGAAAAACATATTCAACACATATTCATTTCGATAAAAAAACAAAGAAAAATCATGATGGCAAACGGCATTAAAAAATTTCGTAAATAATTACATATACGCATTATCAAATATTTCAAATTATTCTAAAGCATACTACAGTACAGGATGTAAATGGATGACGATTATCTCCTCTTGTGCGGACATAATGCTGATCTATCTGCTTT
>JAOUZG010030345.1:4420234-4442960 GCA_026289955.1 Argiope argentata | reverse complement strand
TAGTTGTTAGTTTATGAAAAAAATATTCGGATTATATCAATGAGTTAACTTTAAAAGACTAAAATATATATATATATATAAATATCTGAAAGGTTATATAATATCTTTTTGAATTAAACAAAAAGATTTTCTATAACATTTCCGGTAATTTACCATCTACTCATTCTCTGTTTGTTTACTAATAACTCATTGATATAATCCGAATATTTTTTTCATAAACTAACAACTACTCATTATCTACTTCTATACATGTAAACTTTTCACTCTCTAACATCCGATATAGATACCAGATGTTAAATTGTGAGTCGTCAAACATTTAATCTACAATGCAATTCCATCGGACATGCCACGTTCATACGATCGAATACGTTTGATGTTTCAATGCTGCATGTTGGCAATTTGAGGGCCAAAGTAATTACAGCTTGATTTGAGAAAGCATATTAACCATCTCAGTATGAATTAAGTTATAATATATCATATATAAAATTGAATTTGGACCCACAAAACATGAATATGATTAAGAAACTCGAAAATCATTCATAATTCAGTTTAAAATGCATTTTCGATAAGAAGATTGGTTGATTAAGAGTGTGCATGGATTTTATAATATCGTGTCGCATGTAAAATTTACATATATTAAGATAATGACATTTATCTCCATTTTTATAGTGTATGCAGCGCCAAATCTTCAATATACACCAGCATGAAGGGGGAAAGCATTTATCTTATTGATCAAAATATGAGGAACGATTTAAGTTTAATTAAGATATCGATTAAGATTAATAATTTTCCGTATATTAAGAGAATAAAGAAATCTGTAATTCGTATCAAAACCAATTCTTATTGTTCAGAAAATGGTACATTTTTATGATAATTCAGAACTTATTCACCAGTTACAAAACCTTTCAATTCTTTGAACTATCTAACATTTGAAATTTTAGAAACACTTTACCTTAATGTCAGATAACCATTCTAAAAATATTTGTTAACCTTTCAAGGATTTACCATGGTACATTTTTATAAAATTAGAAAATGAACACGTAGTACTGCTGGTTGAAACCTAATCAAAAATTTACTCCTCCTGGGAATTCAGAAATTAATATCTTACTAAGTTTACAGTCAAAATATTGCATTAATTTGACTATAAGTTTTGTTTACTTGTTTACCCTAAAAAAATAAGAATAATGATTGTCTTTTATTGCAGAATTTTTTCGTCCCCGATTTGATGAGTCCTCGTTTTAATTTTATTTAATGTCATAAAAAGATTTAATCATACTGTGTTAATAAATGTATTTCAGGCTTATACAAATGGATATAAGCAAATATTTCTTTTTTAATTAAATTAAAACTTGTTATTAGCTTTTTTTCAACAATTCGTAATATGAATTTCATAAATTAAAAAGATTCTTACCCAAAATTTCTCGGAATGTTGAATCAAATTGAAGAAAACTTATCGTAAGACATCCTGAAAAGAAGTAAATTACACAGTATTAGAAATAATACATTTTAATTAGAAATAATACATTTTATTAATTCATTAAAAACCTAAATTTAATTAAATACTGTATTTTCGGAAATGTATAAATAAAGATAGAAAAAAAACTTAATCTTTTAATTGATAACAACAATACATTTGTATGTATCAGCCCAAAAAAATTATTTGAAACTAGTTAATTAAAAGTGGAAAGGGAACATAAATGTAATAATTGAATTTTGTTTCTAATTTAATTTTTTAAAACCATTTTATCTATTCTTCAAATGACATGAGTAATTTTAATACTTAACGTGCTTTTTGAGTCTTTTACACTCTTAATTAGAAATATCTTTTGTTGCTTTTCACATCGATGGAAATAATATATGCTTTAAATTTTTCAACTGGATTTCCTCGCCTTGTTCTTTAGTTAGCTCTTATTTTCGTTTAAAAATCATATATGTTTTTAATTCTGCATTTATTCAAGATAATTTTATAGACCTTTTCTTAGATACAGAACTAAATAAATGTCTTTAATAAGCAAATATTTCAAATCTGTCTTAAACAGAAAAATTATGGCATAACGAAGAAATAACACCCCTGTATGAAAAAATACCTAGGGAAAATAGTTATTGCGAGCCGTCTTCTGTAAACAGCTGGCTTACATATAATAAAAATCCAATTCATTTATTTAATAAAAGAAATTTAAATTTTGTAATTAGCTCTCACATCTCTAAAATAATTCAAATACAAATAATTAACAATAATTGACTGTATGTGTTTGACACTAGAGAATAAAAAAAATCTCTTTCCAAAAAAACAGAAGAAAATAATTAAATCTCCGATTGTAAATTTCAAGGTAACATGTGAGAACATTATTACTTTTAAGTCACTATTTATCTTAATTAATTTAAGTCATTAACCAAGTAAACAGATTTGAAACAATCACTAGACTTCTCTCTCTCTCTCTCTCTCTCTCTCTCTCTCTCTATATATATATATATATATATATATATATATATATAATGTCTACATGGTGGTATTATTATAAGAATATAAGATATTAATCCATATTTACAGACATTAATACTCATTTGCATGTTAATTATCAGTGATATTCAAGCTGAATGATATCTTGGACCTTTACATTTTAGGATATGACTGTTTCCATATCCATATTAACAGATTTTAAAGCATTGTAAATTTTCATAAAAAGAAACATCCCAACGGTTATTCTAGTAAAAGTAATTATTTTTAAACAAATCATAATAGCTAAAAAGAACTATCACAGGGAATAAAATTTAGATTTTGGGATCCACTTAGATTGTGAAATAAAATCTTCTCTTTTATAAATAGATGTGACTTTGGAATATTATGATCTTGCTACTAAAATTAGAGCCCCATGATCATGATATAAAAACCTTTAATCACAGCTGGTAAAGCTGCATCTCTTCGAACATTAAAAATGATTTCCCAATCATTCTAGCTTAATATTTTTAGACCCTCTCATAAAGGTGCTTAAAATTTCATCTAAAGATTTTCATACCACCAAATGGCTTAGAACCAAGAAATCAAAAAAGATTTTAGTACCATAATTTTGCTGGTTTTCTTTCCTAACAAAAGGTCCAAATTTACTTCAGTGGTTGTCCGTAATCACCAACTGCCCCCCCAACCCCATCCTGCTTTAAGATCCAATCAGAAGTTTCCCTGTAGGGTCCTCAAAACAGGATTAAATCCCCCTGATTGCTACTGGAGCCCATCGGTTAATTAAAATTCATAAAACTTGGTGAGGAAATGCTTAGTACATTTCTCGCCAGAGGATAAAAAAGAAAGAAAACGCACATCAAAATCAAGCGTTAACCCACTTTTACTGAGTAGGTACTTATGCAACCGCATTTAGAGGTCTCGCTGAATGCTTACTTATGCCCTTCTCTACACGAAAAAGATTGGATTTTCTATAATTCTTCAGTAAACTTGGAGTACCTGGAAGCACTTAAATTAATGGTGCAGATAGGAGAGCAGGGGAAGGGGGGGGGGCATGTTTTCTTACAAATGCTAGTTTCCCACCTTATCGTGTAAATGCTGACGGAACCCGGATTTTTACGCAAAAGACTTTCCCGGAAAAGTTCTTAAGTTATTTGCTCCTCAAAATTACATCTGACATATACGGAATATTCTTAATAAAAATTTCATCGAATCTGGCTATAAATGATTTTCGAAAGTAAATATTGAGCTGAGAGATCTTTATGATCGGCACAGACATAATGAGGATCTAAATTTAATAGAAATTAACACTATATCAAACAAAGAATACCTTCTATAGGGTCATTAAGAGAATTGCTTCAAAAGCTGCAAGGATAGAAAGGCGCTAATGCAGCAATAAAATCATAGGGACATTGAAGCTCAAATACAACATCCGATCATCACAATGTGCTGCTGTGCAAAGGAAGTTTTACAAATGAAGAAAACACTCCCTTTGGCAGACAAATATGTTGAAGTGAATTCTTGTGGGAAAGTAACTCTGGAAATATTTCTTGACAAGGTGTCATATAATTTCTTCTCTTCTTTAGATCTTTGTTTCCGTTAGAGAAAAGCAATAAGTTACCCATATTAAGAGCGAAAGGTCGATGTTGAAGTGTTATTGTGCATCATGTTAACTTGTGTTATATATTCCGAAACACAACATTAGATCATCACAGTATGTTGGGGCACAAATAACTAAACTGAGAAAACACTACACTTAGCATACAAATATACTGAAGTCAATTCTTGTCAGAAAGTAACTCTTGCGTTAGAGATGAACAATCAGCTATCCATATTAAAAACGAAATGTGGATGCTGAAGTGTAATTGTGCATCATGTTAACTTGTTTAGTATATAGCCTCAAACACCATTAGATCATCCCAGTATGCTGTGGGACTAATGGCGAAACGAAAAAAACACACGCTTAGCATACACATATTTTAAAGTCAATTCTTATCGGAAAGTAACCCTGGAAATATTTCCTTCCAAGGTGACCCTACGTTCTTCTGTAGCTCTTTGTTTGTGATAGAGATGAACAATTAGCTATTCATGTTAAGAGTGAAATGTCGACGCTGGAGTGTTATTGTGTATTATGTTCACTTGTTGGGAATATAGTCTCAAATACAATATTTGAACTGTATGTTGTGGAACAGTGAACTGACAAAAAGAAAACTCTAAATGTAATAAGGCACAATATCATATTGAATATTCGTTGGAAGGTAACATTGGCAATAACTTCTGTAATAATATCCTGTAAATTCTTCATCGTTGTTTGTTCTAGAAAAGTGCATAACAAATAATTACCCATAATGCCAGTAAAATGTGATTGATGGATAGCCATGTAACCCTTTAAGCATCTATTATGTTTGTTCTAGAAAGTGTAGAACAAAAAATTACCTCTAATATCAACGATATATCGAAGCTGAAGTGTTCACAATGTCATTTAACTTCTTGGGTCATATAATCGCAAACAAAACGTTTAACCATCATAGTGTTTTGTGGTATATTGAAGACATGATAATGGAGGTACTTGATCGTAAAACAACAAATTATGGTGATTACTTGTGGGGAAATAACATTGGAAATATATAATAAAGATATATTGCAAATTCCTGGGTCTATTATTGTTCCATAGAGGTCTACAATAAACTATAAACTACATAACTAGTGAAATGTTGATGCCGAAGTATCATTGTGTATCATGTTATCTTGTTTCTCAAGCTTTCTTCTTAGATAATATTGCTATACTTGTAAAATGTTATATATTTAGCAATTTATATTACTAAATAGATCAGAGAAGACACCTATTTTTATGACGTTTTATTCGTTTATATTTCTACAAATCTTCATAAATATTCGTCAAAAATATCAGTTAAAGAAATTGATGATAGCCTATCAAGAATTCATTTCAATGCTTAACTTGCCTCATCAAATCTAAATCAATTTCTCGATTCTTCAAAAAGGGAATGTTTCAAAAACATATGAATTTTTATCATACAGCCATCAGCGGTTTGTTATAGAAATATTTATAGAATAATATTCAACCTTATCTCCACTAAAATCATTCAATATTATTAAAATAATATAAAAACACATCAACAAAAAATATGGCAAATTGTAATTGCAAGCAAAAAGTTTATCATTGTCATGCCCATTATATTTTATATATTTAGTGGTTTCTATTGGTTCATAGATCGAATAAAACACCTACTTTTAATGTTTAATTCATTCCTAAGGCCTACCCATCGATATTTTTACAAATATTCGTAAATGTGTACCCAAAATATTAGCAAATGAATTTGACATTACCCTAAAAAGAACTCCTTTAATTGTTTAATTTGGTTTTTAGAATTTAAATAATTGTCCCAATATTTCAAGAAAGAATGGTGTAAAAAAACATTTTTTTGTCATTCCGTCACCAACTTTGTAGTGTAGAAACACGAGTAATGTAGTACTCAATCTTATCTCTGCCAAAACCATTCGCTTTTATTCAAATAATATAAAAGGAAATATAAGACAAATGGCACCATAAATAATCCTCTCTAAAAGATAAATAAAACCCATAAGGAAGACCTCTCGAAAATTATATAACAATGACAATAACAGCATTCCTATCTGGCAATTGAATCCTAATCTTCTGAACATTCAGGAGCTGTTGTCCACGACAATGGCTCTCCATTAAATGGAGGAGAGGGAAGTGACAAACGATTCTGGGATGTTGTTGTTGGTCAACTCTGGGGCCTTTTACAACAAAGCCTTCCATGGTGGGTGGATCGTCGGAAAGATCGATCAGGGGAGAGGAGCGTGCAGAAAGGGAATGAGAAATGCGGGAAACAAAAGAGAAAGACTGTAAGATAGATTTTGGAGAGAGATTAAAGAAGAAGGCAAAATTTTAACTTTTTAGATAGATTTGGAACAAGAAAAGAACATTTTTGCGATAAAAAATGGAAGGAATTAAAGTCAACTAAAAATTAAAAAAAAATGTTATTCGCGATATACTTGTTGATATACTTATTGATATACTTGTTGATATACTTATTGATATACTTGTTGATATAATTATTGATATACTTGTTGATATACTTGTTGATATACTTATTGATATACTTGTTGATATACTTATGAATTACTAACTTTGAAACTGAATTCACTTACATAAGTTTTAAATATCAATTCAGAATTGAATGTGCTCAATTATTTTGGTATTGAAATACCAAGGTTTTTTTTATGAGAACCACTCAGACAAGTAAAAAAAAAGAATAATTTACATTTGCTATTCTTTATTCAAATGAAAAACGCAGTAATAATTTTGATATGTAAGAAATTAAACGTATTCAAGTATTATTTTATTTGATATTAATGCAATTAAAAAAGAAGATAAATTTTAATTTCTACCTCACTTTCTTAACACTAATTAAAATTAAAATTATAACTAATTTATAATAAATATTGATATCCTATCTATTCTAAATAATGACCAGAATTCCATGTATTCAATCAAAAGAATAAATCATATGCTCATGAACTAGATGTATTTCATTTTTAGATGTTTCTTAAAACTGAAAAAAAGTGTTGCTCAAACTATTGATAAAGAAAAATCTAAAATTATTTTATCGATAAAAATATTAAAATTGCTTCTCAAATTACTCATTATTAATGGACAAAAAATTAATATTATAGCTTGGCTACAAAAAACCGCTTTTAACAAAATTTAATTATTAATTCCATAGATATCCAAGAACCAGAAACATACATTTCATGTATTTCAATTTCAATCAATAGTAAGGGTTTCACCTTCACAAATAAACCTGTTTTAAATTTAATTTACAAATAGCTTATAGAACTTGAGAGTTATATAAGTTAGAATTATAGACACACAATTTTTAAACGAAAATAAGAATCAAAGAATAAATTAAAGTAATGGTGTATACTAATGCTTTAAAAATATAACACACATATGACTTTCAAATATATGCGTATCAAAAACATAACCACTTTAAAAAGGGAAGGAATAAAGAACAATGTTTGAAAAAAAGTATGTTTCTAAGGGAAAAAAATAATATGATCTATTTAATGCGTTTGATATAATATACTGCTGTTTAGAAGTAAGAATGTATAAGCATAATACAGTAATGCATAAATTTTTCTTGACGTATAGCTTGTTTTTATAATCTCCTTAGAAGCACCCTTCCAGCTGTTCAAGTGCGTGCAAAGAGTAAAAGGAATGCTCCAGATTGAAGAAGTGATCAAAAGAACTAAAAAGCGTATTTGAAGATGAGTAAAGAAATGCATGCTATGACCTTATGCCATCAATCAAAGTATAAAGCCTAAAAACAAAATCTGTGTTTCCTTGACATTTATCAGTTTTTGAAAACAGAGAGGTAACAACAGCATTTCACTTCCAACTTGCAAATAAATATATAGATAAAATATTTAATGTATTTATTTATTTTATATCTTATTATTATTTATATTATTGTTTATATTGTTTTGTTATTCATTTATTTATAAAAAATTTAAAAGAACTTTGCAATTTTAAGTTTTTAGATGTTTCTTACATCATAAAATGACCTTGATAACCTTGATATAAGCCACAATTTCATCATGAAATAAATGGCAATTCCATAATACCAGACTTTAAAAAAACAATTTTAGAATATAAGTGTTTAATATGTTTCATTAGTTGATTTGTTTAAGTAAATACATTTGATCAGCGATTTGGTTTCATTTAATACTCTACTTTTAGCTATAATTCACTGTTTTTGTCAGATAGCGTAGCAGAATTAAAAGAATTCGAAGGTTGTTTGAAATGGGGCTTTTTGTCTTCGTAAAACATTCGTTGAAATATACATCAAAATATGTAAACAAAACTAGAATAGAAAATGTATAATAAATTAACTTTTGAGGGGCTAAGATTTATAGGCATAATGACAAATTATGCTATAATTCCACTGATGGGAATCGAAATATACAAAATTTTTCCAAAAGTAAAATTAAGACAGGTACTTTTTAATATTTCTTCTCAGATAATTCTTTATCAATCTATCAAGAAAAAAATAAGAGAATTTAAAAAGTCTTAATCTGGAAATCTGCTAAAATGTTTCTTTGGAATCTTTATTCAATTGAACGATTTGTTACTTATGCATTTGGTAAATATCCCAGTTAACCTGAAAGTCAAAACTGTAAGAATTTCTGAATATTGTGCTGAAAACTTGTAAAATATGTCTTTTAGATTTATTCAACAGATGGTAAACTGAAAATCTATGTCAAAATATTTTTCCAATGAATTATTATTTCTTAAATATTTCATTATATCATAGAATGAGTATTAAAATTAAAAACTACAAAACTGACGAATTGTGTGAGTGTAGAAAAAAATACTATCATTTCAAGGTTTATCCCGGCTAGAAAGCTGTTATAGATTATCTCTAGGGTCGTAATAAACTCAAACTCAAAATTGTAAAAATTTCTTAATATTGCCTTCAGAGATTATAAAATATGTCTGATAGATTCACTGACAAAATTAAAATCTATATAAAGATGTTTTTTCATTGGATTCTTATTTCTAAAATATTTAATTATAACATAGGAAGACTATTACAATAGCAAATTGCAAAACTGACGAAATGTGTAAATGTAGAGAAAAATACCATCATTCCAAGGTTCATTACAGATAAAAAAACTGCTATATGCGATCTCTAGAAGCATAATAAACTCAAAACTAAAACTGTAAGAATTTCTTAATATTGTGTACAGAGTATATAAAATATGTGTTGATAGATTTATTCACATGCAATAAATTTGGAATATATTTAAAAATACTTTTCTTTGTATTTTTACTTCTTAAATACTTTATGATATCATAGGGTGGCTGTTACAATTACAAATTGCGAAATTGAAGAAATATGCAAGCAAAGACAATAATATCTTCATTATAGGGTTCGTGCCATTTCAACGGGTAAAAAAACTTTTATTCACGTTCATTGAAGAAAAAATTTCCAAATTATAAAATATGGTAATTTTAACCTTCTCAAGAATGTGAAAAAAATCATTTATTTATGTTTATCACAAAGGCATTGATTAGTGGTTTTGCCTTTATAAAACTTAAGAATGTCACATGAATAATATTTTATTGCAACTAAAACCAAAGCCCATATTTCTAAAAAATTCAGTATTAAGCAAAACGAAATATTGACAATACTATAGTACCATTTATATAAAAAAAAATTTCTCTAGCCAGCATAACACAGTAAAAAAAAGAGATTAAATTGAAACCTGATATGCATATTTCAATGTATCATGTCAGAACATAATTTTTTGAACGACCAAGCACCACGTGCTCGTGAAAGTTAAATAATTTTTTTATTCATTTTAACTATTCCATCGAATTAGTCGCTTTAGTATTGCAAGCGATACAAAAAAACTTAGTCTCGCATTGATTGTTTAAAAAAATATCACATTTCCTATTTATTTCATTTCATATATTCACAGGCTTAAAATTAAACTTTTCTATTTTTTATTTGCGGTAATCAACTTATTTTTTTTTTAAAAAAATTCGGAGCTTTTGTTAATGAAATGGCCCCAAGTTATTAAAAGCAGATTTTTTTTAGATGATCGTGCAGATAGTAAAATTTTTATTTTTCGCTTACGGATTTTTGTTGACGTCAAAAAATCTCTTCCTCAAAACTACATCAAGCTCTGACAAGATAAAAAAACGAAAAAAAACACCGATATTTAAGGATTGGATACTAAAAGCATTCATTTTATTGTTTATAAAATAAATTATATTCCGCAGATAACTGTCAATATCAATAGTAATTGGTATTTATAAATAACTTTATTCCTCCAGCAAATCCTATTGAAAGAAAAAACGCACAATTATAGTTATTAATAAAGTCCTCTACCCCACAAGGGCGTTTCAGAGAGTCACGAAATACTGATATCGACCATATAAATAGATACCCGGGATAGCACGATCTTTCCGAGCGTAAAGCGAAGGACTTTCTCTCTCTCGCCAAATCACAGTACCGAAAACAAACTGCAAGTGACTTCATCTACGCCTAACTTCACGCCAACGACATCACTTTTTCGCCAGTTTGGAAGCCATTTTTACGATGGAAAACTTCCATTCTTGATATATGACGACACTTCAGCAAATTTTCTACTTCCCTTTAAAAAATGAACCGTGATTCATGGTCTAGTGGACAAGTTTGCCCGAGATTGGGTGCTAGGGTCGCCGAAAATTGGACCATTCATGTCAAAAATGAGCGGTTTCGAAAATAACTGGCCAGTTTTATTTTTTAGGCGCCATTTCTCTCGCTTTTTGTGTTAAAATGGCACCAAACGCAGGACGATCAATGCTGTTATTAATATTCTTCTAGCAGGAGAACATGAGAAGTGTTAATTACAGAGGATGAGTCCATTTAATTAGATGAGGGAGGGGAAGGTGGAGCATCGTATGTATGAAGAATATGGTCACTTGTGATGAAGTTTCTTATGACAGTGGGTTTGAGCCATGTTTCATGAATGAAGTTGTGACAGATGATTTTTTTTTCTTCCCTAGAAATGGTATAATTTGCTTAACTTGCTAAGATAGATAAAGTTTTAAAAATTATTTTATGCTATTAAAATTTATACAATGTATAGTTCTAAAAGATATGTGGACTTAGAATTGAATCTTATACATTGAAGCTTATGCCAGAAATTTTAATTTGTTATTAAAGGTGATGTTATATTTTAAAATGACTCACATTAAAAATGTAATACTATGTACTCTTATTTAAATGTCATCGTTCTAATAATTTTTAGCTGAATTCTATTGTTTTTATTCCTACATTTTTAATGTAACTTATTTTTATCGGTATGAGTAACTCCCATGCGCAAAATAATGATTTTTTTTATCAGTTATTATCTAAAATATGTTCCATTCTATATTATGTCAGAATCTATAAACAACACAATACAAAATACATGGAATTTTTGAAATCAAATTCGATGCATTTACTTTATTACATAATTATTTTTGCTGAGGTCGCATCAATTAATTGTAAATATAAAAATGGATGGATATAGAAAATGGAATAAAAAGAAATAGTTTTCAATTCCAGTTATTAAATCTCTAATATTTTTAAAATGAAAACTAGTTAAAATAATGTTCTATAGTTATAAATCAAAGTATAACGGTAAAAATCTAAAAAAAATATCCTGTGTAAAATATTCAATAGATTCAAAAGGGGATAGTAACGCTTTGTCCAACAGAAAAGGTAGATAAGAACAGATAAATTGTGCACAGAACAGAACTTGCAGTGAATAACAATATACAAGCAGCAATTTGGTAATAAACAATGATAACACTACAAAAGTCTCTGAGAATAAACACAGGATAGATATTTCACTTTATTAATCAGATCTTTAGATTCGCATTTTACTGATATTGACTGATTCAAAACTCTAGTGAACTCCATACTAATTGATTTAATTTCTGTCTTTCAGCATTTTGTACTTTTCGGGCAGGGAAAAGAAGCTTTAAGAACAATCTCAATATTATAATTCTAATGAAACTATCGCCAAAATCATCAAATAATCATAATCCTCAAATTTTCTCGTCAAATTCACTGGATAATATTCAAGTTTATCTCTAAGATCAAAAGTGACTGATCCAAAATCTACTCAGCATAGAGGATCTTGGAAAAATATATGCATTTGCCATCCATTAAAACTGGTTTGTTATTTGTAAACTTGTCTTCAATATAAGGAGATTTGCGCAGAAGGGAAGCTTTACTCAAATTCATAATTAATTTTAAACACACTATAAATGCATGTATAGTGTTTAAAATTAATAATAACTTTTAGGTTTAAGAAAATTATAACATATATTATATGAACTAAAATCGTGATTTTAATCCATTTTTAAGCTATACTTTCAAGCATATACAATATTTATTATATCAAAATACATATGAATAGTAGTAAATTAAACGGTTTATATATATAAACAAAAATACGATTTTTTAGTTGCGCTTTGTTTTATAACCAACATTTTTTTTCTTATTTCCTACTTTATTGGAATAAGTTTAAAAAATTCAAAATTCGTTATTCACAGCAAATGCAGCTAATAGAGTAAAAAATATTGTAGACATAAAATAAGACTAAGGGAGTATTGAGATTTTATTCTATGTAAATCATTTTTAAAAAAACAATGGTTATATTTGATAGTGAAAAAAATAATTAAAAATCAGTGATATTCTTACAAAGAATAAAAAGTAAATTCTGTTTGAAACATAACAAATGGTATTTTTTATGAGATTGGAAAGCTCCTAAAAATATAAGGCATGATATGCTTGAAATTACAATTGATTGTTTAATACGTAATTAACTTATATATAGGAAATTGTGGCGTTGTTTATCAAATTCTAATTTTAATCGATTTTCATAGCAATTATCTAATTGACAAAAGCCGATTAATCGATGCAGTATTTTTAAGGCAATTAACAGTTATATTTCAACTACATTTAATAGCTATATTTTAATTACATTTAAATACTAATTCAGAATTTCTAAGATTAGTTTCACAAAAAAATAATAATGATGTTTATCCATGGGAAAATTTAAACAACATGTAAAAATTTGTGGGAAGTTAATTTAATATTCAATTTTTGTTTGTATAAATTAAACAAACTAATAACACACAAAATAATTCAAATTTCATATAAAGCAAATTATAGCTATGAAAACATAGTATAAAATTACACACAGTTTACTTGATATTTCATTAAAAAATTCAATTATTAATTCCAAAGTGCTCCAAAGGGATAGAGATTTATTATTTATACGAACCTGCTCAATCAATTTACACGCCGCTATGCTATTTATTTAGCGAATAAAAACTTTGAAAAACGATTTTCACCCATGACGCAGAGAGCGAAATATTACGAAACCTTTTTGATAAATCAAAAAAAGCCTTGAGGTATAAAACATAAAACTAAACTAAATAATTTGAACATTTATTTTTATACTACGCAAGAGAATAGGAAAAAGAGAAAATCAAATATTAGTTTACTTAACAATATAAAGCGAAGGGGGAAATAATGCGTAATTGACAATAGAAAGCTGCATAAAAATTATTTCATTCGGTCTTTTGGAGATGCCGAAGGTAAAATATTTAATTTAAATAATGAAATTTCTTTATATTGGCCGTTTTCTTTGTTTCAACAAAAGCAATTATTACTTTAATACAATAAATGTATTTTTATATGCCTCAAATATCTTTGGAAGCTATAATATTTTATTCAATTTCCACCAATAATGAAGATGAATGTATGGATATGATGACGTTCTACAGACGAGAATGCCTCATCTTGAACTACCAACACATATAGTTTAGAAAGTAGGGATGTGCACCTTGGAGATATATTATAAGTTTTTAATTCGAATTTCATCTAATTTAAGATTTCCTGGATTTCTGAGAAATAACAAACACACACAAATGATTCAGATTCAAAACCACAAAATGATTTTTGCACCATTTCAAAAACATTATTTTTAATTACATTAATTTAATAATGACACACATTTTCCCTAATTTTTGTCAACACATTTATTAACTGGATTTCTAACTACGGATTTCAATTTTGACCCCACACTCAAACAATTTATTATTTCATTCATCATTGGATGAAAGAAAGAATTATGCGTAATATTCGTACAGTTTAAAAGAAGAATAAAAAATGAGTTTGCAACATCGTGAAAATCAGAATCAAAATTAATCAGATAATGGGATCTTGAATAGAATTGAAAGACAATGAATAAAAAAATATGTTGAACAATAAAAAAACTAATTTAAGATAATTGATAGTAAACTGATAACTGATTGTCAGATAAAATCATGGACAGGGAATTATGTTTAAGCGATTTAACTGAAATTAAATATTATCAACGCACCTTGTGAATGAACTATTCGCCAAATAGAATTATATAACATATATTTGAAAAATTCTCAAAATCGATGTAACATATGTATTTTCCATGATATTTAAATGAATTTCTTAAAAGTAAATATTTATGTCAGAATAGTAGTGGACAGGGTACAGGCGTCTATAGATGATGCCGGTTTTAAAGAATTTGAAAATGAAAAGGCATAAAAATGTTGCTGTTACTTATTAAATTAAAAAAAAAAACACCTGAACAAAAATAATCTTTACCTTTTACTTAATCAAAAGTTGGGGCATTAAGGTATACTTTACCTTTGGCGAACCTTATATCTACTGCTCCATTCATTTGTGTGATTGTTTTGTAAAATTTACTGTTATATTGTACCTTATCTTTACCTTGTTCAATATCTAAAATCTCGTATATTATGGTAAAGATATGGAAATATAAAAATGGAATTTTGCATGATAAGCAAATATAATCTCTTGTTTGAAGTCATTCCAAATTCCAAAGTCAATTAATAATTTGAATTCTTGCATTTTTACATACATCTTTAGATTGAAATAAATATTAATTATCATTTCGTACACCTCATTTATTCACATCACCTCATTTTTCACCTCATTTACGAGATCATATGTAAAGAAAACTCTCTCACCGCCAAGAAATTTAATCATGAAACTTTTTAAAACTTCCAAAAACTAGAAAACTATTTTTTAATGTTATGTTCCTGCACCAATGTGTTTATGACTTTTTGAATGGAGTTTTAAAATTATCGTATAAAGAGGCTGACAGCCTTAATAAAAATAAATTGTGTTCAAATTATTTCTCAGTAAACTACAAATTTACCGTACGGAGGACATATAAAGTTTCATGTCTATTTTAAAGCATATTTTTTTAATTATCTTGGCAAACAAACGGAGAAATAGACTATTATATTTTTTTTAAAAAATGAGATTTCAATCTCAATAATGTTTGAAATTCGAAGAATATCTTGAAACTACATCGGAGTCTTATTTTGACGAAAAGTTTTAGAAAATTTTGAAATATCTAAAGGAAAACCGTTTTGTTAACTGTTGTTTCTTTGTGTATTTTTGCATGTAAGAACGGCAAAGTAAATGGGTAGTATATCTTCTTTTAAAAATATTTTTTAAAAATTATGTACGTACTTTCGAGCTTTAGTAAAGGAAAAAATTTATAAATGGAATTCATTTTAGAAATATTAAGATTATTATCAATACTGACAGTCATGACTTTTTGAAACTAAGAAATAATATTTTTTGACTGTACCTTTCAGAGGAATATGACTGCCCGATTGGAGAGAGCGAAATGAAATTCCAAAAAGGATGCTTTGTCTATATTTGAAACAACATAAAATTAATAATATAAGAAATCAATGAATATCAAGAGTTTTCTGATGAGATACCTTAAATACGTTGCAAAATAAAATCCAATGATAAACCTCTTTTTTTTAAAGTAAAAGAAAAGAAAAAAATAGCATTGCTATCGACCGTACTAAATTGGTTTACGTTTTATGTCCTCTTCCGAGTCATAACTGAAGGGGTTTTTTTTCTTCTTTTTTTTTCTGATTTGCCCTTCGAACCGATACACATGCATTTTGCAATCTCCCCTGTCTGGAGGTTGAGAGAAAATAAAATATAAAGCTTGTCAAAAGAAATCCATAAAGGTTACGTCAACAAAAGAATAGTCATTGTTTCTTTTCAAAACGGTAAATAGAAAACTACTTCGGGAAAATGATTTGAAGCTGTCGTCTACTTAAAAAAAGAAAAAGAAGAAGAAAGAATCACAGAAAGAAGAAAAGAAAGAAAACATATACGTATACTCGCATTTAAAACGTTCTAACTAGAGCGATCCAATGCAATTTAGTTTTATTTCAGAGGAAAAGTGGAGTATTATGATCGTATTACGAAATCTATTACTTGGAATATTATTGCCACCGAAGGAACTCTAAAAGTTAAAAAAAAATTGAAAAACTCCAGGTAAGAAGAAGTAGAAAACGTTACTCGTTTACATTTCGGAACAAAGTAGAACAAATATTGAAACGCTGAAACTTACGCATCCATTGTAGAAAAGAAAGAAGACTTTATTCTGGCAGAAAATAACTAAAATAAAAGAAGCAGATGCTGAAACCTTTGTGTATCTTCTTTTTATAAGATAAGCGTTCGATTTTCTTAAATATTTTAATTCGTTTGCAAACTTTAATTTTAAGGCACAATACAAAAGTATTATTTTTTACACAGGGTGTTGGAAACGAATTTAATCACTTGATATGTGGGCGGAGCTAACCGCTAAACCCACGTGGTATCGTAAGTATGTGTATATGCATGAAAAAGTTTCGGCTCTCATCTGTGAGTGTGCGCGTGTAATATGTTTTTTTTTTCATGACGGTAGCTTCTAGAATGGCTTACCGAATATACCTTGTCTCGGAATATAATTAGAAATTAATATTTACTCGGATTAATTGTTTACATGTCTTTATTTAGAATATGTGCGTTGTTAAATCTTGTTAAGTTTGCTGTTACAAATAAACTGTTTAAAAGGACAAACTTCTCGTCATTCCTTGGAATCTCGTATATTTCAACTTGGTGATATACCATCATTTATTATTTTTCATGGTGCCGAAACCCGGGAATATGCTTTTGGATAATCAAAATCTTACTTGTGATGTCGGATTAGAATTTGGATTAATTCTCTTGGATTAGGAATAAACTCGGACCGGAATAGAGGTACTGTACCAATTTTATTTGCTAAAGATGGAGACTATCGACAAATTGAAAAGTAAAAGGAAAAACGTTCGTACTGCCAGTACGAAACTCATGACTGTTATTTACCCGTTTCTAGAAATATGTAATGTAAGAAATGAAAGCGATCGAAATAAGCTTTCGCAGCACTTACTAAATGTCGAGGAAAAACTTAAAGAACTTAAATCTTTAAATAGTAAAATCGAAGAATTAATAACTGATAAGGAAGCTTTCGAAACTGATATTCAGAGCTCCTTTGATTATGATGAAAAGCTAAATGAAGTTAAGTTTCAAATTAAATGTAAAATTGAAACTAGAACCGAACAACTACCTGATTCATCTCCCTCATTTCATGGTCCTGTTAATGTAGAAACTAACCATTCTGCAATTTCTATTAATTTGCCAAAATTAAGAATTTCCACATTTAGTGGAGATCCCAGCACCTTTTTGGAATTTTTTAACAGCTTTAAGAGCGCGGTTGACAGCAATGAATCTTTAAGTAATGTCGACAAATTTATTTATTTGAAATCCTTTTTGTCCGGAGAGGCCCTTAAAACTGTTTCTGGGTTTTCCCTAACAGAAAAAAATTATAAAGCATGTTTGGATCTTCTGGAAGATAGATATGGGAAAAAGGACCGTTTGATTAGTCATTTTATAAATAGGCTATTAGAAATTGAACCAGTCAAATCCTCCTTTAATATCAGAGGCTTAAGAAGGTTACATGACGAAAGCGAAATAAGTATTAGAAATTTAAATGCGATGGAAATTGATTCAGAAAATTACGGACATTTATTGATTCCAATTTTATTGAAGCAAATGCCCCAAGATTTAGTTATAGAATATCATCGCAAAAGAGATCCTGATAAAACTGGTGATGTAAAAGAACTAATGAAGTTCATAAAATTTGAGATTGAATCTCGAGAATCTGCGAATATTGTCGCCGGTCGTGCTCATAAATTTCCAGAATATTCTAAGCAATATTCCCGAAATTCCTATTCTCAGGAACAGTCTAATAAATTTAAAAATAATACTCCTTCATCTGCTGCTTTAAACACAGTTGTCAAAAATGTGTGTATCTTTTGTTCTTGTGATTCGCACCCTGCATTAAAATGTAAATCTTTAACAAATGAGCAAAAACGTTACAAATTAAAGAAAGAAGGTTTTTGTTATCGTTGTATGATGTATAAACATTTGATGTCTCAATGTAAAGTTAAAATTACTCCTTGCGAAACTTGTCAGAGTTCGCAACATAATGCTTTATTTTGCCCGAAAAACAAAAATAAAAATCCCTCTAATTGCGAATCTAAAGTAGAAACCGACGAAAAGCAGGTAATCATGACTTCTGTTTTGAATCCTGAAAATAAACCCGGCAATTATGTAACGTTGCTACAAACAGCTAAAGTCGAAGTTCAAGGTAATGATTCTCGAAAGTTAATTGCTAGAATATTGTTTGATTCAGGATCTATGAAAACTTTCATTCGCAATGATTTAAAGCAATCTTTAAATTTGAAAACGATACGAAAAGAGAAACTTTTGATATATACCTTCTCAAAACAAGAACCTATGGAAAAAATTTGTGATGTAGTGACTCTAAAATTAACTAGTTTATATCCTCCCTATAAATCCATCAAAATAGAAGCTTTGGCATCAGATGAAATAACCGCCGCTAATATCTATTCGAACATTAATCCCAGACATTTAGAAAACATTCTCCCAGCTGGCTGTTTTATCGCCGATTCGTACGAGGAATCCAAAACACCGATTCAAATTCTCCTAGGCGCCGATTTCTTGTGTAATGCAATGTCTGGTGAAGCAAGGAAGATAAACAAGAATCTTTTCATTCAACCCACAATATTTGGCGATACGTTAATTGGGCAAATGTTTAATCCTCATGAAGCAATAAAAAATCATACTTCTGTTTTCAACCTCTCTTGTAATATAATTGAAAACGATTTATCCTCGCTGTGGCATATAGATTCTTTTTTGTTAAAAGATGAGTCACAGGAAGTGAAACCTTCGGATATTTTATCCAACTTCGGAAAGGAATTAAAGATAAAAAATAAACGTTATGAATGCCCGTTGCAGTGGAAATCGCAAGAATTAAAATATAATCTTAGCAATAATCTAGATGTTGCTTTTAAGAGATTTTCTAGTTTACAAAAAAGATTTATTCGCGATGAATCCTTGTTCGAAAAATATAATGCAGTGATGAAAGAACAAGTTAAGGCAGGAATTATAGAAATGTGTTCTGATGATTGTTCTGTTGGTTATGTAATGCCTCATAGAGAAGTATTAAAAGAAAGTTCTTCCAGCACAAAAACAAGAATAGTTTATGACGCCAGTAGTAAAATCGGGACGAACATAAGTTTAAACGAATGTCTTGCTTCAGGAGAAAATTTGAATCCTAATCTAATTGATGTTATATTAAAATTTAGGGAACATAAGGTTGCTTTTTGTGGAGATATTGCGCGTGCCTTTTTGCAAATTGAAGTCTCTGAATCGGATAGAAATTATTTATGTTTCTTTTATTATAAAAACTGTGACCAAACGCTACCAATAACTTTGTATCATTTTAATAGACATTGTTTCGGTGTTACTTGTTCACCCTTTGTTTTGGCTGCTACTATTAAAACGCATATTAAAGAGTACAAAGATAAATATCCTCTCGCTTATAAAATGCTTAATGAATCATTGTTCGTAGATGATCTCTTTTACGGGAGTTCCACGGTTGAAGAAGCTCTTGCATTGTCTTCCGATGCTGTTTCAATATTAAAAGACGCAAGCATGAATATGAGAAAATTCGACTGTAATTCTAAACAATTAAAAGAAGAATGGCGAAATACTAATTCCGATATTGAAATCAATGAAAACACTGATTCTCCCCTTAAAATATTAGGGCTTGTATGGAACAATTTAGATGATACAATAGGACTTAATTTGCAATCCCTGTTGTCAGATTTAAATGATAATGAATGCACGAAAAGAAATGTGCTTCATACGGCGGCCAAATTATTTGATCCTATCGGATTTATATCACCGTTTTCAATCCGTATAAAATGTCAACTACAAGAATTATGGCAACTTGGTATTGAATGGGATGAAGTTTTTAATGGACAAATTAAAGAGAGTTTCCAAAATTGGTGTAACGAAATTAAAGATTTGCAGAATTTAAAGATCCCTCGATACTATTTCCCTAACCAAGATGCTATAAATAATCAAGATATTCAACTTCATGTTTTTTCTGACTCTTCCTTAAAATGTTATGGAGCTGTGGCTTACTTGAGGTACAAAACCTCTAACGGAAATTTTGAGACTAGTTTTGTAATGTCGAAATCTAGGGTAGCTCCAATTAAAAAGTTAACTCTCCCTCGTCTTGAGCTAATGGGTGCTATAATCGCTTCTCGTATGGTGAAATATCTTAAGGGAATTTTCCAGGATATAAAAAAATTTGTATTGTGGAGTGACTCGACAATTGTTCTCCACTGGATTAAAGGTTCAGCATCCAAATACAAACAATTCGTTGCTAATAGAGTAATAGAAATTCAGGAAATTACCGATCCCATTTCTTGGAAGCATTGTAGTGGGAAACATAACCCAGCCGACCTATTGACCAGAGGACTAGCCAGTAAGGATTTGATAATCTCTAATAAATGGTGGCATGGTCCTGAATGGTTAAAAGAAGCGGAAAATCTTTGGCCTAAAGCAAAAGAATTTGAATACGACTCAAAAGATCCTGAAATCATATCTGAATCTAAATCCTGCGTTATAGTTAGCTCTGTTATAGCTTACGAAAAACTTATGGATCCAGGAAATTTTAGCTGCTTGCTAAAAATGTTAAGAGTGACTGCTTGGGTATTGCGTTTTGTAAATTTATCCAAAAAGAAAAGCACAGAAAAAGGTCCTCTTACATCTGACGAACTTTTGTACGCTGAACTGTATTGGGTAAGAATAGTTCAAAATGATTCTTACTCCAGTGAAATAACCTGTTTGAAGAACAATAAACCTTTGCCTAAAGACTCAAAATTATTATGCTTAAACCCTTTTCTTGATAGCAATGGTATCCTACGAGTTACAGGAAGACTAGGAAAATCATCGTATTTATCTCCCTATGAAAAGCATCCTGTTATTCTCCCTTCCAAGGCTAAGTTAACTGAATTATTAATTTGGGAATCCCATAAAAGAGTTTTTCATTCTGGTGTGTCCCATACTTTAGTGCAAGTACGAGAGAAATACTGGATTTTAAAGGCCAGACAAACTATCAAATCCCTTCTAGGAAAGTGCACTATTTGTCGAAGATTTAATTCTTCACCAGGAAGTCAAGTGATTGCGCCCCTTCCAGATATTCGAGTGGAACAGTCAGCTCCCTTTACTATGGTAGGACTTGATTTTGCAGGTCCCCTATTCGTGAAAGACTCCAGTGTAAAGCAGTATATTTTGCTGATAACTTGTGCTGTGACAAGAAGTGTTCATCTCGAATTAGTTGGTGACATGACTACGGACACTTTCCTCCTCGCATTCCGTCGTTTCATTTCTCGACGTGGTTTGTGTTCTGTGGTGATTTCTGATAATGCTCGCACGTTTAAACGAGCAGAATTGGAGATTAAATTAATTTGGAAAGTGATTAATCATCCTGATGTGCAAGACTTCTACTCTAAAAACGGCATTAAATGGCAATTTATAGTGGAAAGAGCCGCCTGGTGGGGTGGATTCTACGAACGAATGGTTCGTACTGTCAAAACTGCCTTACGTAAATCTCTTGGAAAATCGTGTCTCACTATTGATCAATTGTTAACAGTGCTTATTGAAATAGAAGGCATGATCAACTCTCGACCAATCACCTACGTAAGTAGTGATTCGGAGGAACCAACTGCCTTAACTCCAGCTCATTTCATTCTAGGAAGGAGAATAACATCATTGCCCTCTGTAAAACTTCACCTTGATTCAAATCTTTCTTCTAGGAAATATTTCATTAAAACTTTTAATTATCGTGAAAAATTAATGAGATCTTTTTGGACCAGGTGGAAAAATGAATATTTACTAAATTTAAGATCGGCCCATTCAAGTTTAGCTAAAAACTGCTCTCAATTTAAGGTTAACGATGTAGTCTTAATTAAAGATGATCATTTACCTCGTAATTTTTGGAAACTAGGAAAAATACTTGAATTATTTCCTGGAAGAGATGGCAAGGTGAGGGCTTGCAAATTAAAAACTGAGTCTGCAACTATCAGGCGACCTGTGCAACTGTTGTATAATTTGGAAATACTGGACTAAAGTGTATAAATTGTATTCATGAACTCTTAACTTTATGCCTAATTTCTTGAATATTAACTGCCATAAATCTGAATATTATATTGTACAATTTTAGTTAATTGATATACTTGTATGTTTTCATGTTTCTTTAATAGTGCATATGTTTTACCAGGTAACTTTCATGTTATGCAAGAATATTTACTCGGATTTTTTATGAACCCCCCTTGGTTCATCCGGGGGCAGGTTGTTGGAAACGAATTTAATCACTTGATATGTGGGCGGAGCTAACCGC
>JAOUZG010030345.1:4403251-4419834 GCA_026289955.1 Argiope argentata | reverse complement strand
GTTCATTATTGTGTTAAATACAGAAAATAACTTTTCATGTTTTCAATATTTTTCATTTTATCATAATAATTCATTTTGCTTATAAAGCCTAAAAAACTAGGATTTTTAATAACACTGATAAGAAATTTAGTAACTACATTTTACAGATTTCTATCTTTTATTTAAGATGTTTTTTGAGCTGGAAATAAGGGTAAAAAACGAAAACTTTATCAATAAAATTAGTTGAAATAAATATCCCATTTGCCAGTAATACTTGGCATCTAAAAAATAGCAAAAAATTTTAGGAAGGACTGAATTGACATTTCAATAACAAAAATTTTAATTCATGATTTCTGTCAACTATTTTATAAACAAGCCTTTCTGTTACATAGATAGGTTTTTTTAATATTCTTTTTCTTTTCAAAAATATGTTTAATTAAATTATTCCTAGTGGATTAAAATATCATTGATGATAATCTGTATCGAAAAATAATCATTATGTAATTAAATAAAAATGTAAAAAAAAATGTTTAAAAAGTTATTTTTCAAATGTCGATATAACGCAATAAAAGAATTCTGTAAAAAGTTAAAGACGAATTTGTTATCATTGCTTGTTTGATAATTTTTTTTTAATATGTGTCTTTGTTTAGGTTGTTACCGTATGTAATAAACAGTTTCAAAATGATTGTTGTAACTTTACGTTTACTTTCGTTCTGCAGCTTATGCTGACCAGAGAAAAAACTTTTACAGGTTACATTTTTTCTTTCTAGAGAAATGTATGATGAAATCATATTTAGTTTTAAAAAATCCATCGCCATATTGCTAAATTGATCATATTCACTAATTCTGTCACTCATTAATTTATTTTTTTGTTTAATGTAAAATTTTGTTAATAATTATTTAAAATTAGTGTAAAGATATTCGCATACAGTTTTAAAACATTCTATTGCAATTTTAAACAGGGATAAATGTAATAGTAGTATAATCTTTGACGTAAAAATATAAATTCAACTTTCGGCAAATTTATAGTAAGTGTTTTTGTTTTATTTACAGCCGTTTTGATTTGTTAATGACTTTTTTATCTTCATGAATTACTGTAGAAGAAATTCAAGAAAAGAACCGCAAAGAACAATTAAAAAATATATATTGTTTTTTTTTTCAAAAGCGGAAAATAAAATGAAACCCAGAAAAAGAATTTAATCATGTTTTTGCTTCTTTAAAAAATGAGCTATATATTTACGATAAATTAGATAGTACGATTTACTGTAGTTCTTTGATATTGTTTGCTTTAAATAGTGCAAGTTTAAAACAGTGGACAATCATATCATAGAGTTAAAAAAAACCCTTTTGAGTGATAAATCAATGTTTAGTATAAATTTGATTTTTTCGAATAATAGCTATAAAAATCGATCACAAATCAATAAATATTATTATTCTTTATACATATTTTGTCCTGTTTAGTAATTTTGCTTTGTAAACATTGAGATTGTATTAAACTTTCAAAAAGAATCAAACTTGCAAAAAGAAATATCCTTGGGGGAGTAAGTTTATTTTTTAAGGTCCAGTGCACAAGTAAAGATTTTTAGTTTGAATCTAATTGCTATTTCAAGCTAAATAATATCATATTGATATTAATGAAAATTGTATTCATAAAATTTGTTTAATATAGATAGGAAGTTATGGTCTTTACTAAAAGCAAACACTTTTAAGATAGCAAGTATTTATCTTCAGAACATTAAACAAGATGCAATTGTTTTTGCTATAATAAAATTGCTACAAAATTTATTATTAAACAAACTGAATCATAAATTTCATTAAAAGGTATTTCATATGGACTCATAAATTTAATAGACTTATCAATAAACTCAATTGCCAACAAATACTGCTGAGTGTTTCATTTACAGTTTATTATTCCCGATGATAAAATTCTTCGAATCTTATCCTGTTAAACATTTGCACTATTCATATTCGGCCTCTATATGCATTTCTAAATATATTAACCAACTTCAAGCAACGTAAAATTCAGTTTCCTCTGTCGGTATTTATCAAGGGATTATAATTAAAATTTTCGACGGGAACTCAATAACTAATGAGCAACTCGGATGAAAAGCGCGAGACAGTTTGAAAGTTAGGGAAAACAACTTAAATGAGGAAACAATGTTCAGATTTTGCATATTAATAATAATGTTACAAATAACTGAAATAAATTTATTATTTTTTAACGGAGAATATTTTCATGATTATTTAATACTCAATAAATACAAGGTGCGTCTTAAAAGTTCTGTTAATCTCAAAAGCAACGTGAGTAAAAAATGTGCCCAAGCGCATGCGCAGGGAGAGACCTATGGAGAGACGCCACGTATCAAGTAGCGCAATAAAGCGACGCATATTAGTCTGCTACGGTCAGTCGAACGGTGTTTGTATGTCAATTCACTTCAATTTTAAATGGAGCAATGGATTAACATAAAATTATGTTAAAAACTTGGAAAAACAACCACAGTAACGCTCGTAATATTGGTGCAGGTGTACGGAACGGACTCAGGGAGCAGAAAACACATTTAATACTTGTTTAAACGTTTTCGGAAAGGAAAGAAAATCTTTGATGATGAGCCTCTTTTGGGTCGTCCTACAACAATTGTGAAAACCATCAACATTTTCTGCCCACGGAGTCTGTTCCTTACACCATCACCAACATTGCGTGCGTTACTGTGGTTGTTTTTCCAAATTTGTAACATTATTTCATGTTAAACCGTTGCTCCATTTCACTTTGACGCGAGTTTTCACACATTCACCGTTCGAGTTGCTGCAGCAGTCTAATATGCGGCGATTTATTGCGCTACATGGCGTCTCTCTATAGGTATTCTCTTTGCTCATGAGCGCATTTTTTACTTACGTTGGTTTGAAGATATCCTTCCATTGAACGAACCTTTTACACGCACCTTTTATAAATTATACTGTGGAGTTATAGTATAAGCGGTATGAGAATTATCGTGCAGATGATAAAATTTTGTGAAAGAGTAATTAATAAAAAAAGATTAAAATGAAATATGTTATCCATATTTCAATATATCATGTCAGAACATCATTTCTTGAACGTCCAAGCACCACATGCTCGTGCAAGTTAAATTATATTTTTATTCATATTAATTGTTTCATTAATTAATCATTTTGGTATTGCAAATGATCAAAAAAACTTCGTCTCGCATTGATTGTTTCAAAAAATGTCACGTTTCCTATTTATTTCATTTCATATAATCACGTGCTCAAAATGACATTTTACTCCGTTTTATTTGCTGGAGTCAATTACGTATTTTTTTAATCGGAGCTTTTGAAAATGGGATAGCATCACGTTATTAAAAGCTGATTTTTTTGAGGAGCTCGTGCAGATGGTAAAATTTTTATTTTTCTCCTACAGATTTTTGTTGACTTCACAATTATAGCTAAAACAATATCATGTTCTGACATGATAATAAGGTATTTTTACAGCGGGGATGAGAAGATTAATTATAAAATTTGTTTAATTTTTCTATAATATTTTTATATACATAAAAATATCATATTTTTTTATAATTTCTTCCAAAATTCATAAAAGAAATATCACAAATACTTTGAAGGCTGGCATCTTGATTTATAATTTGTTTCTCGTAAATTACAAACTGAAAGAAACAATTTACTATTATACTTTAAATAAAACTAAGTACTACAAAAAACAATCGTTATCATCTGCCTACAACAATGAACTTTTTCCAGTTAGAACCAATTTTTCACTGTACTTCTTAAAAGCCCCCTCGGGCAATAACTATTTTCCAACCCAGCTCCTGCGTGACTCGCACCACTATCGCTCGCAGCGGGTTTAAAAAAGAAAGTGGAAAAGGTATGAGCTGCAGCTGTGCTCCATCTGCTCATGATGAAATGTGTCTGGTAATTGAAATGTTATTAGAAGGAAGACGTCTTAAGCGCTCCCTGCCACTCAGCAGGCTGCTGCACCCATTGTGAAGTTCCTCGCTGATCGATCGCCAGGTATCCTTCGGTTACACTTTTACTAGGAGAAGTCCGATAAATGATAGGTTCTTCTTCACGTGACGACCAATTGACGAGCAAATTTATTCTGTGAGCGTGGGAGTTCGATGACGATGACAGACAGTGATAAAAAAAAATCGATATGATTTGGTTTGTATCCGAATCGATGAGATCAGAATGTCGAAAAACCCGATTTGTTATGCTTTGCTTTGAATGTTTCGAATAATAAATTTAAGATAAGATTGGATAAATCATATTAATCATTACATGGGTATAATCATTTTAAGATAAATATGGTGGGGGATGGGTCAATGTGTGAATGAGAATTGTTACGAAAAGTAATGAATTTCATTTTATGTATGTTCCTAGAAATGATATTGATTTTATTAAATATATAGCTTAATAAACGGAACTTGATACCAAAAATATCCAAATGAATTCCATATTTATTAAAATAAATCAAAAATAGCTGAAAACTGACGTATAGAAATAAAAATGTATTAATTGTTGTTTGAATGCCTAATATTGGAAGGAAAATGGAGATACATTTTCAGCCTTGTATTTAAAAAAAAGATTATAATTTTTGAGTTTTATTCAAAGTTATTTTTTGATGAAAAATATATCAGTGCATGGATATAATCATCTTAAGCTAAATATGAAGGAGTATGGGACAGTGTTCGAATGAAAATAGTTACGAAAAGCAATAAGCTTCCTTTTAAATATGCTCGTAGAAATAATAAAGTAATGATTTTATCAACTATATAACTTAATCAATGGCATTTCCTTTAAAAATATCAAAATAAATTCCATATTTATTATAATAAATCAAAAATAGTTGAAAACTGATAGCGTATAAAAATAAAAAAAAATGCATTAATTGCTGTTTGAATGTCAAATATTCGAATGAAAATGAGGATACTTTTTCAGCCTTGCATTTAAAAAAAAAGATTAGAATTTTGGCTTTTTATTCAAAGTTATTTTTTGATTAAAAACTAGATAAAAATAGTACAGTTACTATTTAAAAAATTGTATATACTATTAAAAATACTATTGTGTATACTATTTAAAAATTGTATATCTATATTAGTTATTTAATTTTAATTATCATACTATTAAATTAAGAAAAAAATCTTATTAAGAAAAAGATCTTAGAAAAAAATCTTAGAGGGTGGAATAATCTAATTTATTAATATTTCTATCAACCTGAGGGATGAAAGATTGAACCACCCTTGGTGGGTACACTAATATATGATGGGCACAATAATAGAGGACTTTTCCCATTGATGACGGGATGTACTTCCTCCCGGGAGGGTTGTACCATAGCCGGTGATGGCCATTAGGACTCAACCACAATATCCACCACTGTTTCTGTTGCTGTGTTAGGGTCATTTAGTTTTATGGTTAATCTGTGTGCATTCGTAGCGGGTTGGTGAGTATGTCTGTGGTTTACTGATCATTCTAAAATTAACTTATCATTTTGCAACTTAACTAACTTAGAAATAAATAGTAATTTTCAAAGCAATAATGAAATAAATGGATTGAAAAAGAATTAAATGATGAAACCGGCCTGAATGCTCTTTTTAGGATCCCCCCCCCCCCAGGCAGGATTCAAACCTGGGACATTTTTCTGTGAAGAGTCTGACTTTTATCTAATTATTTACCCCATGTAATTTAGGAATTCAACAGAAATTCGGTTTTGAAGACACAATCTAATATTAATAATGTAATTACAATAAAATACACAATAAAAAAAGTGCAAAGTATTATTTTAAAATTCAAAACTAAGCAAGACCTTAGCAATTGAATCAAATCAAACAGCTTTAAAATTCAAAAGAGTATGAAATTCATTATTCGATGTAGAAAAATAATAAGAATAATTCTTGCTCTTATTTCAGATTCAACAATTAAAATCTATCAATCAGAGATAACATTTGAAAGATTTCCTCCTCATTTTTGGCTGAATTCCTCAAATATTTACCAATCGCTATTTAAGAAACTTTGTGTTTTTTTTTTACATTTAGATATATTTGTTTGATGATTTAAACTTTTCAACTCGTGTTTATAAGAATATGGTTTTTTGAAACTTTATTCCCGTTGGAATAAGATGTGATTTGACTTAAATAGTTTGCAATAAATGAAGGAATAATGAAACATTATTTAATATTAACTGAAGCATTTCTAAGAAATCTCTTAAGTTAAAATATAATCTTGATTAATTTTTTCTATCAAATATTGAAGACTGTGAAAGAATGCCTTGAGAAATTTTTAAAAGTTCTTCTAATTTCCTAAAGCGCCCCAAAAGAGAAATTGCCGTAAAAGCTCTAATTTAACAGAACAATATCATTACGAATAAAATTTAAGAAAACGTTGTTTAATAAAACAATTATTTTAATATTCAAAGATAATAGCAAATGAATAGAAAATGAAATAGCTATTAAGATAGCGCTTTTAAATCGGGAATAAATATAAAAATCAAAAGAATGAAAGCATTTATTCCGACCGTCTTTCTGGTATAGAGTTAGCGCGTCTTCCTCGTGTTCTGGGAGTCCCGGTTCGGACATAGTTGTTCTTGTGTATGTTATATGTGAGATGTGTGATTGAGCCTCTCTGTAAAAAGGGGCTGTGAAAGCAACTCTGATGAATTTGTGGCTAAAGTCGCCCTAATTGGCGCTACTTGAAACAAGAGACACATATCTTCGTCTCAAAATCTGTTGATTTATCAGGGGGCTTGTCAGTGGCAAGTGTCATAAGTAACAACAAATACATGAGGCAATCTTCTTCATCTATCAAAAATGAGTTTTAATATAAATTAAGTTCCAGAGTCTTGGCAAAGGGGAAGCGCGTCTTCTTCGTAGTGTAAGCGTCCCCGGTTCGAATTCCCAGCTCTGGCATGATAGTTCTTCTGTGTGCTATCTGCAAGGTGTATTAATGTCCCCCCTTAAAAAGAGACTGTGCAACTGACTGTAATAAGTGTGCATCTAAAGTCGTACTATTGGCCCTAGTTGACGATACTACAAAACAAGATATACTTCGTTTCATCTTAAAACTCGCCAATATATCAGCGGGGCTTGTTCATGGCAAGTGCCACGAACAACAACAACAACAACATATATATGTACATTTGATCTTCTATATGCTTTTGACCTATCATGTATCGTCAACACATGTTGAGGTTGCGTTATTTGTATTCATACGACCATCTCTCCAGATTAACGCTATTGAACATCCAGCCACAATCTTCATTTTCGAAATTCAAAGTATCAATTATTTCTTAGAAATTTCAATATATATGTTAATTTAACTAGGCATTATTCGAAAATCCTTTCACATTTAAAAATAGCGTCTTTTGGAGATCAGAAAGTTTTGGGAGGTTAGTTGGTGATAAAATTTACAACTAAATGTTTTATGTAAGAAAAAAAAACGGCTTCTTTAGCAAAATATTTTTAAGCGTCTAATTTCGTTATTTGTATAACTCATTCAAATATAGAAACTCTTATTCAATTACAGGACTGTTAAATTATATTTATTTCCCTGTGCATTTCTTTTATTTTCTGTCTAGATGCGAATATTAATTTAAAGTGGAAGTGATTAAACATCAAATAATGCAAAAGCTTTTTTGCTAAAACTAAGCATATTTTTCGATTCCAACTATTTGCTCACACTCACTCAATACATATATATTTTTCAAATTTTTAATCGTTAACACTTTTTATTCATCCAATCAAGTTCAAGTAATTTTTTCAACTTGTAGTGGATGACATTTGACGCTCACTTAAAGTTTTTAAAAATATTAATTCATTATTTTTTTATTTATTAATTAAAAACTTACTTCGTCGACAAAAATTTTCGTTTCCCCGTCGCCCAATAAGTAAGGAATTCAGGTCTTTTTTTCCGCACACTAATGAGTTTAAGCTTAACATGATTGACGCCGATTATTTTAAACGATTCTGTTTGTTTTCATAATGTTTTATGCATTTAAAATTAGACATTGTTAGTTCATCGTTTTTTCAGATTTATTTTGAAGTATTTTAGATTTAATATAATACAGAATAAACAATATTAGAATTTTCTAATCTGTATTGCATTCTCCAATTGGCGTAGAATAATCACGCATTTTGCGTTGTCACAGTTGGTTCTGAATTATCAATTGGAATTGAAAATTTAACGCTAGCATAATTCTTTGATCAATTATTATCATGTCAGAGCATGATGTTGTACTTGGGAGAAGATTTTCTGCGTCAACAAAAATCCGTAGACGAAAAATAAGATTTTTGTTATCCGCATGAAGGTCCCAAAACATCAGCTTTTAATAAGGCGTTGCCATTACGTTTACAAAAGCTTCGATTAATTTAATGTCTACAGCAAATAAAACCTAGAAAAATGTCATTTTGAGCACGTCATTCTATGAAATGAAATAAATAGGAAACGTGATATTTTTTCAAACAATAAATTCGGGACAAAGTTTTTTTTTTAAATATTTCGCAATACTTAAGTTACTAATTCAATGAAACAATTAAAATGAGTAAAAATAAAATTTAACTTGTGCTTGACTGTTCAAAAAATTATGTTCTGACATGGTACATTGAAATATGCATAACAAGTTTAATTTTTAATCTTTTTTTGCTTTTATAATAATAGCCATAAGTAATTTAAGTAAAAAAAAATAAAGAAAAATAACAATTTATTAAAACACCTCACTGGGAGAAAAAAAGTATTAAAAAACATTTTTTTTTCTGAAAATCCAATTTCAGTTTAATCAATTTTTCCCTGCCATAAAACTTTGAACACTTCACCACCTTGAACAAAATTAAAACCACTTCTTAAAGATCAAAAATAACATTCTGAACAAAATTAAAATCCACCTCCCCACCCCCTTATAGATCCCCAAAATACAACTAAATAATTTATATTCTGTAGAGCCAAACTTCTTCCCTAAGAACGTGAGTATTCCTCTTTTATTAGACTCAAGGCACATACCCACATCTCTACCCACGACAGACAGCTAATTTCCTGCCTGGAATCCTTCTTAGGCATGCTTCCACCCCTCAGATACGAAGAGGGGGGAGGAGGAGGTAGAAATCAAGACGTAAACTCATCTCATTATGACGGTAACGGGAGGGGATCGTGATATACCTCTTACGACAAAGAAATCACGTTACCAACACATGGCTCGAGTCATTAAATTAGACCTAAGCGAAAGTTACAGTCAATGCTCTGGCGTGTAAGAGGTGCTATTAATTAGGTGGTATCTCCTTCCCCCCTTCTTCTTGGAACGTTTTCATGGAATATTACCATTTCTAGTGAGCCCTTTCGAGACGTGAATTGAGATGTTCGAATTTCACATGGGAAGGTTAAATTTGAAGCAGGATTACAAAGGGATGTGGATCTGGGAGGTAGAAATATCCCCTGGAAGTTTTAGAGGATGGTAGTTTGGGAAGATGTGATGCAAGGCTCATTAAAGTGTTGGACTATGAATTTTGAGTTACTTATTCTGAATAAGTTTGATGAACAGGGTTGATGAGTATTCTCCTGTGCATTTTGAATCTTTAAAGACTGTGATCTGTTGTTTTTAATGTTGATTTTCATTTCTTGAGATAATAAAAGGACTAATTTGTAAACTTTGTTGAATTTAGTAGGCATTCCATTACATATAAGCATGCAACATGGATTTTTTTCGATTATCTTTTTTATAAAAATAATTAAGAAACCTACATATAGTTTTGATATAGTTATAAATAAAGGCTAGTTTTATTAGTTAAAAAATGAATACTTGTAAATTATTCACTAAACATAAATTACTTCAATTATAAAAATAAGTTTCAAAATTCAATTTTTAGACCTATTATTTAAGAAAACACTACACACCATGTATTTAATTTCATATAGCTATAATAAAGGCTAGTTTTATTATTTAAAAATGGAACATTTGTGAAGTATTCACTAAACGGAAATTATTTCAATTATAAAAATAAGTTTTCAAAAAAAATCGATTTTTTAGACTTCCTATTTAATCAAACACAACACACCATGCATTTATTTTTTTAAATTAATTCTTTCAACAATTTTATTTCTTAATGGATGTTAACTTTTAGGCGATATTTTGTAAAGAAATTACATGCATAATTTAATAGCCTTTATAGCTTAGATTGTTTGAACTTTCATACAAAAAAAACGATAATTTTTCAATTTTAATTACATTATACGTAGTAATATTTGTAAAATTAGTTGTAACAATTATTATAATTAAATTTCGTTATAAAATTTATAATAATGAATTTTTTATGTAAGAAAAATTTTAGTGTACATTCAAATAAAAAAATAAATACTTATGAAACTGCTAATTATGAGAGTCACAACAACATGATTAGGGGACATATAATCAAGAATACTTCTATAAAAGGAATTTATTAATAAAGTGAAACAAAAAGAGGATCTCATTTTATTTTCAACTTCATTTTAGACTTTTTTTTCTTTACCATGAAAAATTGTTTGTAGCATTTATAATAATGAGCGTCATGACATAGGATCCTAGGATGCCCAGACGTCACATAATTCAATTTAGATATTTTTCCGTTAGCTAGACGTCAGCGAAAAATCACCAAAAAATGTAAAATTCTGTCTAAGTTCTTTAACGATTTTATGTTAAAGCCCGGTTAACTGAAAAGTACCTTAATTTATATCAACAAATGGTTACCCATTTATTAAATATATTTATGCTTGCAGTAATATGCTCTATTTGCACTATTTTTGTGTTATTATATATTTTCTGTAAATAAACGTAACGTCATAAGGATATTCATAAAATTATATGAATTAAATTATTACAATGCATTGAAATATCGTGATAAAAAGGAACTATGAAAATTTCACTAAATGAAGTTATTTTCAGTTATTCAAAACAATTGAAATATTATTTAAATGATTCGGGAAAAGAAATAACTTTTTATCGTTAAAAAAACCTTTACGTAGAAATTATTCATTATTAAAAGTACAAAAGAATCGTAATCAAGATTTTTTTTAATTTAAAAACCGTTGCTAATCAAAAGTTTGACACAAACAAAAACTTAATTTTACCTCGTTCGTCACATTAATAAGATCCAAAAAAATTATTAATTATTATAAGTACTGTTCAGCATTGTTTCATAAATAAAATCATGAATAAAAGTGAAATCTTAGTTTAAAAAAAGAAATAATCATATTTCTTTTTGCTTCAGTCCAACTAATAAGGAAACATAATTAAATTACTTGAAAAACTTATTTGCTTTTTAATTAATTGTGTAAAAATTATATTAATTAATTGAGAAATTCCTTTGTTTAAAATTGTTTTTTTAACTTTCTAAATTTAATTTTATTTGGGAAATAATATAAAGGGGAATAATTTTCTATTTTTTCTTGGAAACAATGGTCACATAACGATGTTTTATTTTTAGGAATGTGTATTTTTAGAAATATGGGGAATGCTATATTTTCAGATATAATTAATAATTTAAAACAAAGTCATTTCATGGCAACAGAGTCTACAAGTGGTATAAGGGAACAATTACGTTTTGTGTCTCGTTAACTTCATTTAGTTTCTTTCAGAGCAAAAGGGTTGAATGTACAAGAGAGGCCACCAAAGGGATGTCAAGTGCATTAAATGACTTTTCAACAGGTGTCACCTGTCTGTCTACACCACCATGCGGGTCGCAAGAAGAATTTAATTACGAATATATCATTTGATCCCCACCTGGCATTGAAAGCTGTATACATCTTTTGAGCGAAAACAAGCAGTGAGTTTCAGATAAAACTGAATTATCTTTTAACCATCAATAAAAATACCCTAATTAATAGCGAAAAGTGTATTTTTTATTCTTCCATGCTTTTTAAAATTGGGGAGAAAATTTTCTTAGTAAAAAAAATTATTAAATGGAAAATTTTCAAAATCAGAAATACTTTAATTTTTTATCCTATATATGAAGCAAATAAATATGCATCAATTTAATATGTATTTTTTAGGATAATAATATTTGAAAAGTTGAGTACTTTTTTATATCAAATTTTAAGGGATATTTATTAAAACTTTAATAGTAAACAATGAAAATATGAATATGATTTTCCTTTGTAAGTTGACCATAATTTTTAATTCGAATTTCTAACACGAATAATTATTTCATTTTTCTAGTATGAATTGTTGCTCCTAAAAACATTTTAAGCGTGAATTGTTATTTCGTAGAAAGGTAGAAATACTTCTTTTCGATGTTTTATATTAAACATTTGAAGAAACGGTTTTTTTTTCTTTTCCAGAATATACAGCACTATTTAATCAAATACCAAATTTTTTTCATAAACAATATATAATAGTTAATGGGACATGTATTATCATCAAACAATTCGTCTCTTTGTTTTAAAATTGAATTTGATTTCGTGATTTTGTATTACAACTAACACATAATTTTCATTTTCCCATTTCAATTTTCAAAAAAAAAAAAAACATTTGCAAGGAAATAGAGCTTTTTTCCTCATTAAAATTAGAGTTTACATATTTTTAAAAATAGGCATTAAAATTAGTGTTTACATATTTTAAAAATAGGTATTAAAACAAGTGCTTACATATTTTGAAAATAGGAGTTAAAATTAGTGTTTACATGCTTTAAATATAGGTATTAAAAATAGTGTTTACATATTTTAAAAATAGGTATTAAAATTAGTGTTTACATATTTTGCGAAATAATCCCATATTATATTATGCATTATTATGTGTGAGATATTGTCAAATATAATAATATGCACGTGCTATTATTTCCTATAATTTTTATCAAATACATATATAAAATTTTGATTTATCGTTTGAATTTTTTTTTTTTTGACTTACGAAAGGAAAAATACTTTTGAATATATAGAATTTTTGTTATCAAGATAATGTTTTTAAAAATAATACTAACAATTTCTACAAATCCATTATCATAAAGTTTCATATTTTAAGAGCTTTCATAAAAATAATTGACAAATTCACCTTAATATTGATGAAAAGTTATTTGCACTGTTATGTGTGCCTCCACCATAAAATCATTTTGCGTTCCTAATAGTCAATTTACAAATTAGATCCCTGTGAGCTCATTTATAAGCATGTTTTGTTAATGTTATTTCTGATAATAAGTAATCATTTTTAAGAAAGAATGGAAAACTTTTTTTTCTAAATACATTTTCCATTTTTGTCATTTCTCTAGCAGGTTACCTAATGTTAAACCAAATGATAATTCTAATCTGGGTATTGATGATATTTAACGAAACGTTGGTTATTGCCATTTTTTTTTCTGATTAGGAAAATAGTTTAAATGATATAAAATATTCTATATTACTCTTATAAAGACATTTCAGGAATAACATTTAACATGTTAAAGTATTTTGAAAAACAATCTTGACAATTACGCAATCTCATACAAAACCTTACGTTTTATTAACTAAAAATTCCCAAATAAATACGTTTTGTATATGATTATTTTACGCGTTATTAACTAAATGGCTAAATAAAGACAATTTGTATATCATTACGCTTTATTAACTAACAATTGCCAAATAAAGACAATTTGTATATCATTAAGCTTTATTAACTAAAAATGATCAAATAAAGCCAATTTGTATATAATTAGGCTTTATTAACTAAAAATGGCCAAATAAAGATGTTTTGTATATCATCATTTTACATTTTATTAGCTAAAATTAACAAAAAATATATTTTTATATCATTACTTTAGATTGTATTTGAGAGTTTCTATTGCAATCGTACCAATCAGAATTTCGTAAATAGAAATGTCTATTAACAAAAATTAAAGAATAAAATTCTTCGCTAATTTAGTCGTAGAAAGATGTAATTAAATTAATGTTAAATATATTTTGCTAACGTTTACTTATAATATTGGATGATGGAAGAAAAAAGCTAAGTCAAATTTGTAAACAATCATTTATATACACAATAAAATTATACAGCATGCAATATTTATTGATTCATAATAAATTTAATTTTTAAACATTAGATGGATATGTAATTTAAGGAAACCGAATTAATCTTAAAATTTGTACAAATCCGCATAAAATATTGTCGCACCAGCAAAAGCTAAAATAATCTTACTCAATGAAAACCGAGCCGCTGTATCTGTGGTTAATAATGCATGCATATAATAATATATAAACACATAAAAAATGCAAAACGAGCATGATTTTCAATGCTAGATTTTTGAATTCTTATACTTATTTGTTAAGTGAGTTTAATTAAGTTTCTTTTAAGTAACCTTCAACCAACATTTAAATGTTATCATCACAAAAAGTGTGAAAAAATGATTAAAATTAGAAAAAAACTGTAATGAAAATAACGAAAATGAAATTAAGTTAAAGTAAGTTAAGTTATAGAAAAAATACTTTTTTAATTTTAAGGTGGTGTAAAAAAATCATGCTCATTCATTCATATGATTCAAATTTAGGACAGTGAAATGTAAAATCCTTCTACCCTATCATATCCTCCCTCTGAGAACATAATTTTTTTATAACTTTAATTTTTAAAATAAAATAACGCATCATGAATGATATAAGAAATAATCAAAGCAACTAAGCAACAGCTTGAATTGCTTAAGAAATTCAGAGGAAACAATAATTTAGTGAAAGAAATGTTTTCCTCCCTTCATCTCAAACAAATCTTTTGACATGAACTTGTCCCACCCTATTTGTAAAACACAATTCGCTCAAGCGAATAAAAGAGCTTCTTAAGACCTTTATCCACTCTGTAAATCTTGTGATGAAGGATTACATCCTCCAGGTAAAAAAGAAAAAGGGAAGTGAAAAGGGAAGGATGTAAACTGAATGTTTTATTTGCTCTTCAACACTGAAAAGGAGGTTTATGAACTAAAGAATCAAGCTCAAATATCCAATTTTCATATCAAAATGGTTCCATACAAATTCTTTATCTTTCTACTCATTAGTTACTTTCTTTGAACATAAAAAATGACTGATTTCAAATGGACAATAGAATAATTCTTTAAAGTTTAAAAACATATCAGGAATTTATTGTACTTAACAAAATAGCAGTTAAACATGATTTTTATGGTTTCAATCAATAAGTTATCCGTTGTGTATATGAACAGGGAATTCGAAGACACATTTTACTTTTTTGTGAGCATTTAAAAAAAACTAACAAAGAATAAAATGTATTTTTTTTTAATTCTCTAAATAAAACTCATGTTTCTTAGCATGAAAATATTTATACATTTATATAACACTAGTATATTGCGCCATGTGATGCAAATTATTAAAATTTCAAATCTTCTAAGCATTTGATAAACTAGCCATTAGATCCAAGTTACTATATTTGGTGCATTTTTTTAAATATTGATTAGGAAAAATCAAATTTCAATAAAATACTTTTACTAAATTATTTATTAAAAACGAAAATCAAAATTTTTTATCAAGAATTTAGGAAACTTTTTTTGTCACAAGAAAAAACTTTACTTCACTTTGAAACGTGCGTATTGGCGCATAGTTATGCAAGTATTGTTCTTCACTACCTGGTAAAGTTTTGCATGCTGAACTAAAATTCAATAATTTTAGGACATCAACTCATGAGCAAAACTATAGTAGTTTCACATGAGTACTATAGTGTGATGTATAATCATGCGAAACACTAGAGTATTTAACAGCAAAATTTAAATTGGTAGATATTATGAGGTAGTTTGCAGAAATCAGGACTTTATAAGAGGTTATGTGAAAAAACTTTTTGAAAACAATTTTATGTTGGGAGTAAATATTTTGTTAAAAATGCATAAATATTTTTTGACATCTCTCATATATTTTCTAATAAAGAATTCTGAGTCTCCATCAACGATAAATAATAGAAATACTGAAAATTATTATTGTTGCCATAGCAACAATAAATTTATGGATTCATTACTCGCATTTCATCGATACTTAATCAAAGTAAAGGCTCAACAACAGCAGGTTCTTTAGTACCAAAATTAAGAATCTTTGGTAAATACAAATATTTATTAGTGAACTGTACTTAAACCCTCAAATTTGGTTTTATTTGTTGTTTTCTATAGATAGTGAAAGTGACAACAAAATTCCTTGCCGTAATAGCTTGTGCAGAACGTTTATGCAAAAGAGGTATATTGAAAACTCAAATTAGGTTTTCGAAAAAATCTTTCGATAATTAATACATATTTCTGGAATGAAAATAGCGTATTATTTTTCTTCCATAAATTGGGTCATCTTTAAGATTTATGCTTTTAATGAAAAAGAATATTTTGATCATAAGCAAGGTATGATTTTCAAAGTTTGGTGATTTCTATATTCATGTCGACGAATAATCTTTAAGTAAAATTAATCTATTGACTAAAAATAAGATTTTTGAAGTTTAATATTTAAGAAAACATTTTTTAAAGTAAAATTTCTTATCGCATTACATATTGTATTTTAGGAGACAACTGTTTTTCTTAATTTTATTTTAATATTACTTTTGAGATTCATATTTGGTTTATGAGCAAGGAAAACCTGATGTAATTTCATTTTCATTCTTGTAAAATAAGTTTATTTGTTTGACGACAGCTTAGAATGCATAT
>JAOUZG010030345.1:4375869-4390616 GCA_026289955.1 Argiope argentata | reverse complement strand
ATGGTACAGTACAACCATTCCCATAGTAAGTACGTCCCATCATTAATAAGAGAAACCAGGCCCTCACCTTTTCATATACCCACAAAGGTGGCGAGAATAAACTAATATACCAGAAACTACTCATCCTCAATTAAGTAACGTCCCTCATGGGATTTTCAAATACATAACTTAGAAAATGTATGCATAAAAATGAATTTTATGCAAAGCAAGTATATATGAAAGCAGTCGCTAAAAACAATAAAGTGACAAAATCTACGAAATATTTTAATGTATTAAAATTATAATAACAAATTAAAAAGAAATAATAATAATATGAATCAAAAACAATTTTTAAAAAACTTTATTATGTCGTTGTTGTTACTTATTGCACGTCATAAATCCGCTGGCAGATCATCAACGATTTAAATCCAATGATTGTCTCTTATTTTTTAAGCTCTAAGTAGGACCAAGAGCACGACTTATCTACGTCGCTCATCCGACTTAGTCACATTGTTTGCACATAAAGTTTTTCCGGGGGGGGGGGGGAGATATTTACACACCTCACAGATAGGGCACGAAGAAGAACAGTCATATTCGAACCGGGACTCAAAACCGGGAAAAATGCGTTAACCCTATGCCAGTAAGCTGGCCAGACAGTGACGTAAACCTGGTTTTCATATATAAACTTCAACTGAATGCATTGAAGAAATTATAAGTTTTTTTTTCTTTAAAATCCTAATAATATCCCATACTTTAATTAGATTAGTTCCACACTAAACGTCCTTATTGATTAAACACCTTTCATATTTAAAGTAAATACATGACTAGTGTAGTAGTTCCAAGTGCAATAATTTGATTTGTTGAGCATTTTTAAGAATTTTTTAATCAAATTTATCTTATTCTAGTTTATAAACATTATGATATTAAACAACTTTTATTTTAGGTTTCTCGAAATTATTTTATGTTTAATAATTCAGATACTGAATATGATGGCCAAAGTATTTATATCACAACTAAGCAAAACAAATTTCATACAGAATGATGATACCTTTTAAGTGCAGATATCTGCATCTACCTTTTATCATATTATTCTTAGCAACAAGCAAAGAATGGAAAGTGGATGAATTTTTAGAGAAAGATTTAATTGTATATTTCCGTACTCTATTTAATGCGAATGATACTTGCATCTTCTTTGAACTAAATCAGGAAGTCATTAATATCATTTTTTGGATCTGCATATTCATAAAGCCTTAGACAATAGAATTTAATTCATACTTTTCAAACAGCAATGATCTAGATATTTCGATTAATGAAACTTATTTAAAAATCATTGTTGAGCTAAGTAGCAGGATGTAACAGAACAAAAGAGAATGAACAAGTAGTTAAAAGTATACATTGTTCCTGATTAAAATGATTTTGCTTGAATTATTTGAAATTTTAGTATTTTTTGCTTTATTTTTCTCTGTTTTAATCCATTAAATGTCTATTAAAAATTGGGTCCATTATCCAAAGGAAATGGTGATATTTATAAATTATAACGGCTTGAAAATGACGATTTTTATTTCAAAGATATATATACTTTACTAAGATTTTGCATATATAATCGGAAACTAATTACTTACTTTGTGGCTACCGCAATTTTAAAACGAAAGTAAATCATTAGATCTTATAAAGAAATTCGCTGTTATATTTCCATTCACAGTTGTTGAAATATTCCCACCTCACAGTGCCCCGTAATTGGAGATGAGTAGCTTCTAGTATAGGATTAGTTTTTGCTTCCCACTTAAGTATTAAGAATGTGTGATTGAGATACCTCTACTTCCAAGCAAGATTGGATCTATAAAGAAGTGTTATATTGTGGCCAGTGATGGTTCATTATCCGTGGATGAAGGCCTTTATTTCTCTCTCTAGCCGAATCATTTAGACATAACACATGCTTATATATTTAATAACAACACTTTTAAGATTATGAAAAGAAAGAGAAGATGTCCTGACAAAGTCAAGCAAAAAATGTTCAGCATGTTCCAAGAGACTAATTTGTAACACAAAAAATTCGGTCAATTATGCAGAAATATGTCAATTAACAAAGAACGAAATTTTGTAAATAAATACTAAGGTCAACCACTCATTTATGACTAAAAAATGCTCAGCGTGCTCCAAAACATTGTGAAAAACTTTAAAACGTTTAGTCAATTAAGTAGAAATAAGTCATTTAACAGAGAACGAATTTCTGTATTTTCTAAGGTCTATCACTCAGTATTTATGACTAAGTCAGATAAAAAATGTTCAAAGTTTTCCAAAAGACTATGAAAAACTTAAAATGTTTCATAAATTATTCAGAAATAAGTCATTTAACAAAGAACGGACCTCAGTAAATGAATGCTAAGGTAGACCCCCCCCAGTATTTTTCAATCGGTCAAGTAAAAAAATGCTCAGAGTAATCCAAAAGATTGTGAAAAACTTAAAAAATGTTTAGTCAATTATGCAGAAATAAGTCATTTAACAAAGAACGAACTTCTGTACTTTTTAAGGTAGACCACTCAGTATTTATGACTAAGTCAAGTGAAAAGTGCTCAGAGTGTTCCAAAAGGTTGAGAAAAACTTTAAAAAAGTTTAGTCAATTACGCAGAAGTAAGTCATCTAACGAGAGAACGAACTTCTGTATTTTCTAAGGTCTACCACTCAGTAGCTATGACTAAGTCAGATGAAAAATGATCAGAGTGCTCCAAAAGATTGTGAAAAACAAAATGCTTGGTTAATTATGCAGAAATAAGTTATTTAATAAAGAGCGAACTTCCATAAATAATGTCGAATACTCGGTATTGATGATTAAATTCGTAATCGACAGAGATTTAAAATCATGTAAATTTCAATTAGTACATCAACAGAATGGCATGAATAAAAACATTTACAACAGGTATTGGTTCAGATGACAATTTCTTCGAACACTTGATTTAAATATTGTTTCTTCTCATGAATTGAAATTTTATTTTTTATGTTAACTTATAATGACATTTTTATATAAAAGCAATATCATGTAACTCCGAATTGTATCCTATACTTTAAACTGTATGTAAATTATACAATTTAGCTGGTCGATCTATATTTTTTTATTTAATCCATTGACAAAAAGATTTAAAGTTGATCGTCTTAAAGTGTTCTATTTTTCATGTCCATACTATTATTAAGTTTTTAAAACTCTTTTAGTACATAATCATTCTAAGTTTTGAGGGAACAAAAGCATCAATTCACTTTTTAATCAGCGTCGTTTTGCCGTTATTTTTTGGTTATTAAAATCATATGATAAAAAACTTCAATAATGTAGTTAATAATAAATGTTTTGTCATGAAAGTGTTTGGTTACCAACACCTAAAAGCACTTGAAGCTGTGGCATTATGCATTCTCGTCTTCTATTGGCTTGTTCTGAGGATATTCACAGATTTTGCAATAGAAAAATAAATGAAAACTTATTTAAAAATGAGTTTGGTAAATTACAGCTTAAATTTGGCCTGCCAGTGTGTTACATTGCCCTTTAAATTATTATTTTTCACTTTAAGAGTCAAATCTTTTTGGAAATTAAAATTGACCGCAGATTTGTTACTTAGCCTTGTAAATCATTACTTCACTTACTCAGAGTCAGATCGTTTTGGAAATTGATATGAACATTTTGGAATATATATATTATTAAATGAATATTTTTGGTGAGAAGGTTAGTTTTTATTTTATTAATAAAGAACGAATGAATTAATATTTAAAAAAAAACAGTATTAACATCAAATTTTATCCACTACAAGTCTAAAAATCTTTACTTTTATTAACGTTTGAAAATTTTAACAAGATAGATATAGAGAAAGTGTGAGCAAACAGTAGGAATTGAAAAATATCCTACTTACCCAAATTCTAACAAACAACTTTTTATTCAACAAAATTTCATTACTTACACAAACACATGAACCGATAACCGAAATCATTAAGAAATTTCAATGTTTAGCCATGAATTCCGAAACCAGCTGAGTGCGTTTTAGGAAGACCGGAACATGCAGCATCATCCACCGACAGCTGTTCCAACAGTTTCCCGTTTTGAATGGAACTGCTTTTTCCGTCCCTGCAAAATAGTAGTGCCATCCTACTGCTACCTGTTCCCATTGTCCTGACATCTTTTCCCTGTTGATCGTATTTTTTCCTCCTGTCGCACACATGTGGACGCATTCTGACTTCACAACTGCAGCCGAACCCAATAAATCACCATGCTAATTGCCCCGCAGTCACTTACTCGATGAAAAGCATCATTAGCTTCCGTTGCAATTCCGTTCGCAGTTTGAAAGAATAAAACAAATAACGCCACCAGCCGTTATCGTGGGCGTTGTCTTTGGTTTTCACAATCAATACGATCAAAACTTTTCTGTAGTATTTCGACTTGAAATATCCCTATTTAGAAATATCCTATAGCCCAAAAATTTAGAGTTTTAAGATGGTTGAATTCTGCTTGAAAGCTACCATTTTTAAATGAGTTATTAATGAAGTATTTGTCAGAAATGAATTTTAAACCAGATTAAATAGCATAATAATTTGGGGCTAATTATGAAATATAAACTTTAATTACTTAAGTGACACATTTTTAATTTTAGATTCTTGAGATCAAAAGCGGAGGTCCGACTTTAATCTTGACATACTTGATATAATGTATTTGAGGACTAAACCACCCGTATTAATAATACGACCACTTTGCAGACATTTAAAATTTTGTGAAAAATGACTTAACGTTTAAAAAAAAACAGTAGATTCTGCAACAGCGTACTTGTCTTCAATTGTCCTTCAATGAAGAAATAATTTTTATTTTAATGTCAGAACATGATGTCGTTTTTGGGATGAGGTTTTTGGCGTTAATAAAAACTCGTTGGCGAAAAATAAAAATTTTACAATCCGCACGAGCATCTCAAAAAATAATCTTTTAATATCATGCTACCATCGCATTTACAAAAGCATTGATTAAAAAAATTAATTACTACAGCAAATGAAACCTAGAAAAATGCCATTTTTAGCACGTGATTATATGAAATGAAACAGATAGGAAATGGGATATTTTTTAAACAATGAATGCGAGACAAATTTTTATTTGGTCGTTTGAAATACTAAAGTGACTCATTCAATGAAACAATTAAAATGAGTAAAAATATAATTCAACTCGCACGAGCACGTGGTGCTTGGAAGTTCAAGAAATAATGTTCTGACATGATACATTGAAATATGCATGGCAGATTTCATTTTAATCTTCATTCTTTTCCTTTTTAATTATACGGGGATTTTTGCTTAAGTTTATCCTTTTTCTTGTATAGTTATTAATTCCAAGTAATATGATAAACAAACTATCGAATCCGAAAACGTTTAGAACGATCTTCACTTATTGAAGAATCTAATCATTTGTTATGCTTTAATGATATGAATTTAATTCTCCTGCTTTCATAAAATAGTTCATTTTTCCAATAATTTAAATTCAAATTTCACTTTACCTACAGAGTTGTGCGAAATGTAGATAGTTTTCCCCCAAAATTTCAAATCGTCGTTTTCTTGTCGTGACTCGAGTCCATGACAAATAACTGCAACATAGGAGGGTCTGTTTCACGTTAAATCCTCCAAGGCTAAATGTCCTACCGCTGGCGTTATGCGGAAGTCTGGGAATTGAAAAAGGAGGCAATAAGTGTGTGAACCCAGGTTTCGCCTTCGTTACCTAAACGTGGTTGCCAGTTGTGAGGCACTTTCCTAAGTAACTTTAGTGTTGCTTTGAGAAACAGAATTGCTAATAGAACTAAATTAATCTGCTTTCGACTATGGAACGACTTCTATGCAGAATGTATCACTCCCCTATCTAGGATTTAATTAAAAAAACTATTAAAGCAGAAAAAAATGTTTAATCGTTAAGAAAGAGAATATAATTGAGATTTCAGTTAAATCTTTTTTCTGTTCATCTACAAAAAGTTTTATTATTTAGTTATAAAAACATAGTAGATTTCATTAAAATGATTGTTAAGAAATAATGTCAACCGCGACTGTAATTCATGCGTATTAAAAATTCTTCAAAGCTGAAGTTTATTTTTTTTTTGCGTTACATCATTGTATTTCTCAGAGGCAGCCCGTCTTTCTCTTGTTCTATTTCTCAGAGGTAGCCCGTCTTTCTCTTGTTCTGGGAGTCCTTGTTCGGTTGTTCTTGTGTGTGCTATCTGTGAGATGTGTGACTGTGCCCCCCTATAAAGAGGGGCTGTGCAAGCGAAAGTGTGATGAGTGTGTAGGTAAGTCGTACCCCTAGTTGGCGCTACTTCGAAAACAAGAGACGCTCAGTAGGCTTGAATCTACTGATGTTGTCATCAGCGGGGCTTTTCCAATGGCAAGTGCCATAAGTAACAACAACAACATTATAACAACGACATTATTCAATAGAGATAGAATGTCTGCCGCTGCCAAAGTAGGTTTTTTATTTCATTTGATCACGTGTATAGTATCAAAATTCTCCTTATTTTTAGATAATTTGTCATCTTCTAAGCAGTATCATATTAAAAAGCGTTCAAATTGGCTTTGACAAAAAAAAACGAGATTGCGACATACTAGAGCTTTTATGAAAGTGACATGTGTGCATTAGACGAGTTTTAGCACTTTTTAACAAGAAAATAAAGGATCCTGACTTTTATCACAATTTTAGCTGCCATTTCATGGCATAGAGCAGAAAAAGTGCTCGATGGCATAAGAAAGAAAATGTACATCACCAGATCGAGGGCGAGAGAAGATGTGTAGCTTAGTGAAGAAAATGTACAACGTTAGATAGGGGATGAGAGAGGCCATTTACAGGTGGAACATTATTCAATGGAGAAAGACTGCTGCCTCTCTCCAATTAGGCCACGTCTTCACACCAATCCAATAGTCCAGAGCCGTCCCCACTCAAAATTCCTCTCCAACCCCCATCTAAGAGGCGATGGCCCTGCAATTCTTTCGCGAAGGGGTTGCAAAAATAGGAAGAAAACCTTTCAATCTCAGCAAGTTTAAGAGGGGGAGAAGTCCAAATAGAATTTTCCCATTAGAAATGCTTTCTCAAAAGAAAAAGCTTCTCGGGCTCACCACGTTATAGTTCTTTCTCGATGTATTTTCGTACCTTTTTTTTTCTATTATTTTATTTTCCTTCACCTTCTTACTTATTTTATTTTTTTCTCCTTTTTTCATTTTTTTTCTGTCTCTTTCCTTCGCAAGAAGCCAACCCATTGGTCCATCCATTGCATAATACATGAAGTGGGCTTAGAGTTAAGTGATTCAGTTGAAACTCTGGATGGTAAAATCATGGATGCTTATATGTAAGGATGGAATGCCTGTGCTGGAGGTAAGGCAACCTCTCCCCCCCCCCACCTTTTTGGATATTTTACCCCTGACGTGTTCTGTAATCGGATTAAGTTGCTTTTCGTCGGTGTGTTAAAGGGTATTTCTTGCGCCGTAGCTTTTGTCAAGCAAACTGACAGAATTGGGGATTTAGTCGGATGGGAAGCAGGTTAAAATGAGCAGCAGGGCTTATGCGAGGAATCTATTAAATGGAGCCATGAACTCGCCCACTCTTTTAGACTCGCACATTGTTTAAAATCTTTAAAAGACATCTGGAGTTTGAATAGATTAACTCGTGTTAATATTCCTGGATTTGAAAATCAGCTTCATTATTTTAAATAAAGATATATAAATGCCCAGAAGGAATAGAACGTTTAAACAATCTTCACGTAATTTGCAAAGAAAAGAATAGACTTAAGAGGAAATTTGCGTAGTAAAAAATGAATAAACAAAAGAAACATAAAAGAGGCAGAGCTCCGGTTTTAAAAATGATGGAAATAAATATGGTTTTGGTAATTAATATGAAATTTGGTGCCTGTAATAAATGTTTAGTCATAGGCTAAATAAATCTATTTAATTGTTTAATTATTCAAAATTGCGAGAGCTTATTAAATAAAACAATGAACTCTCATACATGCTTAGACTCATTCATCGCTTAAAATCTTTAAAAGACATCTGGAGTGTGAATAGATGAGCTCGTGTAAACATTCTTGGATTTGAAAATCGGCTTCATTAAATAAAGATATCTAAATGCCCGGAAGGTATATAACGTTGACACAATCTTCATGTAATTTCTAAAGAAAAGAATAGACTTAAGAGGAAATTTGCGTAATATGAAAAGAATAAACAAAAGAAGAACCATAATAGAGGTAGAGCTCTGGTTTAAAAAATGATGGAAATAAATATGGTTATGGTTATTAATATGATATTTGGTGCCTGTAATAAATGTTTAATCATAGGCTAAATAAATCTATTTAATTTTTTTAATTATTCAAAATTGCGAGGAACTTATTAAATAAAGCAATGAGCTCTCTTACATGCTTAGACTCATGGTTCATTGTTTAAAATCTTTAAAAGACATCTGGAGTGTGAATAGATGAGTTCGTGTAAACATTCTTGTATTTCAAAATCGGCTTCATTACTTTAAATAAAGATATCTAAATGCCCGGAAAGGATAGAATAGTTAAACTACCTTCATGTAATTTGTAAAGAAAAGAATAGACTTAAGAGAAAATTTGCGTAGTAGAAAAGGAATAAACAAAAGAAACATAATAGAGTCAGAGCTCTGGTTTCAGAAATAATGGAAATAAATATGATTATGGTTATTAATATGAAAGTTGATGCATGTAATAAATGTTTAATCATAGGCAAAAAAAAAACTATTTAACAATTTTTAAATTATTCAAAATTGTTAATGAAACTTTATGATGGACACTTAAAACACACTTTAAACTCACCCCACCAAATTATTGTATTTATCTTGTCTGAGATATTCTTAGTTAATTCAAAACTATTTAGTAATATCAGTTCTTGGTAATGTAACATATATTTTTCATACATAATCAAAACCTTTCTTAAAAATTTGGAGCTTAGTATTTTTTTAAATCAAATCCTTACCCTCAAAATTCTTTTATAGTTTAGCCCTCCTATACCCCTCCTATTCTTTTATAATTTAGGAATAAAACTAAGCACAGACTCTAATTGATAAAAAGATTTAAATCAAATCTGCTATGCATATTTCAGTGTATCGTGTCAGAACATAATTTCTTGAGCGGCCAACCATCACGTGCTCTTGCAAATTAAATTATATTTTTATTCATTTTAATTGTTTCACTAAATTAGTAACTTTAGTGCTGCAAACGATCCAAAAAACCTTGTCCGCCCATTTATTGTTTAAAAAATAACACATTGCCTATTTATTTCATTTCATATAATCACGTGTTCAAAATTACATTTTTTAGGTTTTATTTGCTGTGGTCATTAACTTATTTTTCAGAGCTTTTGTCAATGTAATGGCTTCACATTATTAAAACCTAGTTTTTTGTGATGCTCGTGCAGATAATAAAATTTTAATTTTTCGCCTACTGATTTTTGTTGACGCCACAAACCTCATTCCCAACACAGCATTGTGTTCTGACATGATAATAAAAAACTATAATTTTAAACATTAGTTCTCAGTGACTCCTCAAAATAAAAATGTTATAATCCTTTAATGTTATCTTTTCCTTGTAAATTTTTTCTTTGAGTGAACTTCTTTTTTGCAAATTCACTCGTTGACACAATAAAAAATTAGTTTTTTTTTAAATCAATGCAAAACTTCAAAATATTAGTAAAAGTTTGAGAAAAAAGTCTCTCATTTAAAAGTTAAAAAATTAATAACTTAAATAGCGTATATATTAATTATTAATAGTTATAAGTATTGATAAATATTTCCAAAACAATAAATAATTAAAAAATTCTATTTTTCATCGAACTTTTATAAAACTATGTTTACAAGAAAAGCATTTTAATGAGAATTTAATTTTTTATTGAATGTAAAAAGTTGTTTTACTTTATACCATGAAAATTGCATATTTATACATTCGTTTTCAAAAACAACCTAAAAAAATGCTTATTTATAAATATAATTTTAAAACATCATATAAAAATGTCAAAGTATATTCTAAAGTATTGAAATTTTCAAAAAAAGTTTATATGCACACAAAAAAGGGGAAAAAGAGGAATTCTTTTTAATTTAAAAATGCAGTGAAATCTTCTGCCGTAAATATAATTCCAAAAAAGTAAAAAAAAAATTCCCAAAGTTTAAGGTAAAAAAATCATTATACATGCATTCACTTATGCAAGGATTATCATAATACAAAAAAGTTACTAATTCTCTTCAATCAACGAGCATTTTGAAAACAATGTTTTTTCTAAAAAAAAGTTTTTGCAAAAAATAAATTTTTAATTAAATCTATAAAATATTAGTTAATTACAATTTTCATTCCTTTGCATTTAAAAACCTTTTTTTAAATTTATTAATGTAAATCAACTTTGAAAATATCAACCAAAAGAAAGGTTGTAATATTAGATTCAAGGAAAATTTTACATTAAATAAACCCTTTAAGAATGATGCCATATTAAAATTGAGATTTTTTTCCCTCCATTTAACATGACACTTAAAGTAAAACCAAACATTTAACCGAAAGCATTATGTTACCGAAGATTTTTCACTGTCACTGATTTTCAGGAAATTTCCCCTGCGAGGGGTTCACTTAAAATGTCCAAAACCCGTCATCCCACTCAACAACGTTTCATGTAATTAAAATCAAACAACTTATCCATTATCAATGTCAGATTAAAAGAGAATCCAAGAGGCAGGGGGGCATAAAAAAGTAACACCTTCTGGTAAAATGCAAACGATAGATATTCGAATCTTATTACATAATTAAAAAAAATGTTGGGAAAGGATCGTTAACGCAGGCGATAATCCATCATAATCAACATGACGTGGCGAAAACGCGAGGAATGATTTCTAAATAGCAAAGAATTTTCAAATCCTCTTTTAGTAGAATTATTGGAAAACTCTTCTGTTTTAATTTATTTCGATTGGAATTCACAAGACTTTCTGACAGCAGAGGACAATCGTTTTTCAAAACGCTTGAAGGGGCTATTTAATTTTCCATTCTTTTGTCACCATTTTGAAAGAATGGGGTGAAAATTAAAATAATTTCTTTTTTTTAAATAATGCACGAGAAGTAAAAATAAATCTTTTGAAGTTAATCCACATGAAAGTTACCCACAGTTCATGTACTATTCATTTTATAATTATTTTTCCACAATTACTTTTTTTATTTATTTAAAAATAAATGTCTCTTTAAATGTAATTGTAACTAAAATTCTTTCAGGGAGCATAAAGACAATTCAAAGCTTATTTAAAAAATGGAATTAAGTATTATAAATTATAAAACACCAAAATCTAAATTTAAACAAAGATATCAATAAACAATATATATGTTTCAACAAAAATCAAATTGTGTGTGTGTGTGCGTGCGTGCTTGCGTGTGTGCAAATATTTTCAAATATTGCATTCAAATTGCATTCAAATATTTTAAATAAATAATTACGATAAAAATCAAAAAAATCTAGAAATTTTATGAAAGATTTAATAAGACCATTTCCATTCAGCGAAAATTTATCTTTAAAATCTCAAAAATCAGAAAAAAAGGAATTTCATTATTTTTTCTCCTGAATTTATCTCATCATTGGAATCGAAGCCAGGAAAACATCAACTAAAGATATTGGGAATCAAGGATTTAAAGTGTTTTTTGGTTTATTTTCAAGTTGATGGTAGCTATCACATCTAAAAGATAAAAGTAAACACCACTATCTACGATTTAAAATAATTTTCATATTGCAGACAGACTTTTGAATATTTAAAAATTCCAATTCTCAGGAAGTATATTGCTTTGAACTCTTCAGTACTCTTAGAACCATCTTTATCATGTTCGACGAAATAAAATCCACAATAAATATTAAACAATAACTACTATAATAATACTATTATCACCAATCTACTACTATTAGTTAATAATATTACTGAACTACTTAGAACTCCAATTCTCAGTAAGGATTGTTTTGAGCTCTTTGCACTCTTAAAACCATTATTATCATGTTATCATATTCGACAAATTAAAATCTTCTATAAAGATAAAACAATAACTAATATAATAATATTCCTATCATTAATTTACTATTATTAGTTATTTATACTTCTGAAATGAATTATGTAAATTCGGTCACTTTAAGCCAATCGTCCACAAGTTTTAGTATAATCAGAATAAACCTCTGAAAACCAAATCTATGTAAATGTTAAAAGTTTTAAACCGAATACACGAATAAACGAAATAATTTAAAATAATCTGGCTACCTAGAATTTCCACATGTTATTTATTATTGTGCTCATAAATCTTAAAATAAGAAAGTTAATAGTTCTTTACTTTTCCCGTCGCTATGAAATCTCAGGCAAATAGTATAATAAGAAATTAACGTGAATTTTTTTTATTAATTTTGTGGTAATTTAGTGCATTTCTCTAATGTTAAATTATCACAAATTCGTTTGTAGTATATGCGCTTTATTGTTATTGATGTATATTTGTTGTTTATTTGAATATTTTATTTACAATTTTGAAAGTCCTCTTTTGAACCAAAATAATCCTATAACTAAAAAAATATAATTTTGATATAACTTATTGGTACTTACTCCATTCCAGTCAACTTGCAAAGCTAAGTGAACGTCAAGACTTCTGGGAAGAAAAAGGAATCTCAACCCCGCATATTTAATAATTTTGAAATGTCCCGCTATATTAATTCAGTGTCAATAATCGAAAATTAAATTTCATCCAAAAATTTCAGAGAGCTAAATAATGTTAAAAATTTGATTCTATAACCTTTTTTAATGAAAATATAACAAAGAGAACTACATAACTAAACTATAGGTCTTTCTTGGAAACTGTATAACATTATGAAACAAAAATAACCTTCAAGAAATCAAACGAAACAAAAACCCCATTGCTATGAATTAGTCAGAATCACTCAGTGGGGCTTTAGAAAAGAGTCCAGAAGCAATAAAGAGAATTAGGGAGGGTGGAAAAATTCCAGGGAACTTGTGAACTTGAACTTCAAAGGCTTCCTCTCTATATTTATCTTACTCCATGACAATCGTATACCTGTGTGAAAACGAGACTATTTTTTTGTTATTTTCTTCTTTTTTTTCTTTCGTCTTCTTTTTATTTTCACTTTCTTTCGCTTTATCAGTTTCCAATTCATCGATTTCCTAATATTTTCAACACTCCGTAAGCTATTTTCGGGATTTGTGTGAGAAGTATTGTTGTGTTGGGGGTGGATTATTTTCATTTCACTCACTAGAAATAAGATCTGGTAATCGATTATGGGTTGGATTCAAAAACCTGAGAGGGATTTGTTTCGGTAGAGATAAACTTAAAAAAAAAAGTGGTTGATAACACTGAATTTAATATATATTTTGTTTTCAATTATTTGTGAAATCTTTGTTTGTATCAGTGACACAATTTATTTCCAAGCGCAAAACCCATTTCCGATAAATTGGAAACTCAGTTATTATATTTATATCCTTGAATTCAGTTGCTTTATTTCAAGTTCTATTTTAACATTTTTTCTTTCATTTACTGTTATATTTATAGTTTAAATCATAAATGAAAAAAAAAAATGCCAACCTTTTACAAAATTATATATTTTAAAAATTTTATCTATAGGATCTACAGGAAAAAATAATACAATAAAAGCTTTATTCTAAAATTATAACATGTTTTTAAAATTATTGAAAACTTTTCTTAATGTTCCTAGAATTAATCAGCTTTTAAAAACCACGTCTGGTTTTACATTTATTTCTGTATTGTTAAAAGAGGGCAACGTAAATTTTTGAAATTCTTCAGATTATTTATTTGTTTAGCAATAAAAAAATGAATACAAAAATAGTGTCAAAAATGTAGCGTAGAAGGATAAAATTCTCAATATGAAGTGTATTAATACTTGTCTTATTGGCATAATTATCGATTTCAATCAACTATTATCGAACTTTTTTAACTTATGTCCAAAAACTTTCATCTGACTGTGAGGGGTTGACATTCCAACTAAATGCTTAGCCATCTTAAATCAACTCAATCAATTAAGATTCTAAAAATCAGAGGAAAATACAATTAACTTTATTATATTAAAAATCTTCTCCCTATGTTTGCCTTTTATCCATGAGATTGTAAACATAAAAAAACTTAAAATATTTCGAATTAAAAAAGCCCGAAACCGAATAATCTACGCACTTCTTAGCTAAAACTTCAGTCTTCGTCTCGGGGGTGGGATTTGACGACCTAAACTAATCTCTGATTGGCCAAAACAGATCTTCTCCTGTATCCTTCCTAATTTGGCATTCGCCTCAATTTCTTCCAGTCTGTTTCATTTGTTCTTTAGCACTGCTTGGGTGCACATCTCTCTCTTAAGGGTATGCTCTAGACTTCTTAATTTCTTACTTGTTCTTTTGCTAATATTGGTTTATTTTTTATTGTATTTAGTATTTTGTGATATATGTTTTGTCTTCAATATTGAATTTTATTTGTGAGTTTTTTTCCTTTTTTTCTAATTGTCTTTTGTTGTTGTTTTTTCTAATTGTCTTTTGTTTTTTTCGTGCTAAAAATTGATGCATCTCTTCTACTTTAAAATTTGGAATTTTTCGGGTCATAAAAGTTAATTTTTAGACAATAGTCTAACTCTTTACAGAAAAAAATTCCATTTTTTATTGGAATCCTTGCTTGATGGTGCCCCTTCAGAAAGTCATCAGGCCGGATTTCACATTTTTTCACTTACATATCTGTTTTTTATTCTTCTTAGTTCCACTA
>JAOUZG010030345.1:4365251-4375469 GCA_026289955.1 Argiope argentata | reverse complement strand
CACAAATTACTGGTTGTCGAAGACTTACTTTTTAGATAAAGAATCTTACTCCTTTTTTAATAAAAAATCCTAAAATAAATAATGAAATATTAAATATTTCTTTAAAGTTAAGTAGAAAATTCGATCGTATTTGTTTTCTCAAGTGTATTTTCAAAGGAAACGATATTTATTTAATAAGTAATTTAAATACCAGCTTTTCAAACATCCTTTAAATATCAACAGAAATAAATTATTTGTAAAACATTTTTAAATGAATAAATAAAAGCATTTACAGAAAAAATTCTAAAATGATACTTTTTGTCTGAATTGGTTAGGTTTATCATTTATATAGAGAAAATAAAGGAAGATTTAATTTTCTTTCTATGAAAGTTTTTTAAAAATCTTTATTTATATTTTAATATAATCCAACTTTTTAAAAAATCCTTTATGCTGTAATGCAAACAAAAATGAAATATTTAGAGTTATATCACCTTCATACAAAATAATCCTCTTCACAAGCTATTTTTCTCTAATTTTAATTACCTTAAATAAATCCTTTTTCGAAACTTGATTAAACTACAAAAGGATTTATTAAGTTCCTTATTCACTTCTGACAAAACAGCCACAATTGATTAAAAATGTTTATTTTATTTCAAAATCAAGGATATAACAATCATTGAAAACAAAATATTAATTAATTTACTTTGCCAACGCATGTAACCAATCGTGCGAATTAATTTTGTCACTTCAGTGTTTCAAACTCTCAATGGTGGTTTCATCGATCTCTAAATATTTATTCTGACAAAACCTGTGCATTGTATGTAGTACATTTAATACTTAACGAATAGACAATGCACCATTTATTACATCAATTCATTTTTATCATCAAATAATTGAATGTTAAAATGTATTTTATGTTCCTCATCAACTAAATTTAGAATCCACTCTAAATAAAAATCATTCTAAATTGTATTAATTTCAAATCTTGTCTAGACTGTGTATGAAATAGTAATATTTTAACTAGCTTGTGTTTTATAATGATAGTAATGCATTATGTATATAAAAGACATTATATATGATATATGCATTATGTATGAGATCTGTATTTTCTTTAAAACAAGATAGAATGCATTTAAATATCAAGTAATGAGGTGTGAAGTAATTCTAAGTAATTATTCATTTTCTTTAATCGGGTTATTGTTTAAATTATTTGAATTATTTTCAGAAAAATAAGCATTTTATTCTTCCATGTAATGAAAAAAACACTATCTTCATTAATTCACACATGCGACAGAATATTTCATCGATATGATGCCGAAAATTTTTGAAAATGTATCTTTGCTCTAAAATTTGCTTGAAATTTAGATTATTATAGAAAAAATAGTGATTATTATTTTGTATGTAGTTCACATTATATACAGATGATAAGTTGATAATCGTGATTTTTTGCTTCACAAGTAGATTTTCAAAGAAAATGACAAAACTTACCAAATAAATTGATATGATCTACTTTATACTTAAAAAAAGAATGATTGAACAAATATTCAGGGATATATCATAAACCTGAAAAGCATACAGACAGTACTTTGAAGAAAAAAAAAGGATTCTCAAAAAAAATAGAATTTTTAACAAAAAATTAAGGGAAAAAACTTAACTAACAAAATATCCGTCTTATCAACGCAACTTTTCCCTTGTTTTATTTTTTAATATTAATCACAAAATTAACGTACTTTGTCCGTTAGTGTAATAAATGTATCACGAAATAAATTTGATTTTTAAACAACAGTATAAGATTTAGTAAACAAGGGAGTAAATAAAAAGCTTCGATTTTCTTAAAACAATACAAATGCATGAAAATTGGATAGGAAAACAAAGGAAACCTTACGTTTTTAGAATATTCTTCATATTTAAATAGAAAACTAATATATTTAAACTGCAATATTCTTGAATCAGAAAATCAAATCCGACTCAAAGGATTCAGATAGACTTCCTTTCCAAATCCAAATCTGGAATAATATGAGTTACTAGCTTTTACCCGCTATTTTGTAAGCGTAAAAATTTTAATGATTATGTATGACAACTTGTGATCTGATCGATGTAGAATGCCATCAAATCGTATCATTATGGTGCTGTTGAAAACCATTTTCGCCAAAAAAATATAGTTTATCGCCAAATTTTATCAAAATGGACGAATTAGCGTGAACGGCAGCAATAGCGTTTGCAATTGTAATGTTTGAATGAACGCTGCAGCAAATTAACGAAATATAGAAAAAAAAACAAATGCAGAAAAATGGAATGCACGCAAAACAACTACTTCTTTTTTAACTTTTCAAAGTGGATTCAGAATGTTAAGTGTAAAGGATTAAGTGAATTTTATATTTGAAAAATGTTTTTTGGTATTAAGTAGTAACCGTCTAACTTGGGAGTTAATATTAAATTATTTGAAGATAAAAACCCTATTACCTAGTTCACGAATTTTTTTTAAAAAAATATCCTTGTATTTAAGCTTTACATGCTAGTGTTCTGCTGAAAAAAAACAAGAAATTTTCCAACGCATGTCATTGTGAAGCATTAAAGTAGGATTAACGCTTTAAGTAAAATCAACATGTTTCTTATTCTGTAATCATAAAAATTACAGAACGTATTAAGAAATTATAATACAAACCTAATGCATATATTTTATTCAAGTTTGTATTATATTTTCTTAATACGTTCTGTAATTTTAATAATTACAGAATAAGAAACATGTTGATTTTACTTTACGTGTTAACCTATTATCTAGTTCTCTAATTTTAAAATAAATATGCTTGTATTTGAGCTTTACTTGCTAGTGTTCTGCTAAAAAATAACAAGAAATTTTCCAACGTTTGCAATTGCATTAAAGTAAATACGTAAATAAAATCAACATGTTTCTTATTCTGTAATTATCAAAATTACAGAGCGTATTAAGAAATTATAATACAAACTTGAACAAAATATATGCATTAGGTTTCACTTTATGAGATTTCTCATATGCAGTTTTAGCAAAATTTAAAATGTAGATATCATTTAAAAAGGAAAAATACCATTAAAACACATAGAATTCATATATAAAAATGAATGTAACTCCAAATTAAAAATAACATTTAAAAAGTTTTATAAAGAAAAGCAGTCACATTTTAAAAATATTGGAAAAATAACTCTTTATCCTTTTTTTTAAAACCGATGTTTACATACCTAAAAAACTACTAAATATATACTCAGAGATCTAAACTTCATTTCTGTTCAATCTATTTTATTTTTTGATTACTCAGTTTCATACTGAGCGATTTTTATTCCAGAGACCCAGGCCTGACTCCATTCCCGACTCCATCACATCCCTCGCTACGAACTCAACCCCTCGAAAACTCTCCTGAGATTATAGCCAAACATCTGGAAAAATACGGATGGAAGCAAAACAATTTCTGTAAACAAAGAAAAAGATCACCACCCAGCCCCCCAAGTTGGCGAGGGAAAGCAACCCCCGTTTGTATATTCTGCCGATTGAAGTTGTGTATCCCTTTAAGTGCTGGTGGTCTGGTTCTTTGTTAAGCAGCCCTTTGTGCATAAACCACAGGGTTTTCTGCACTGCGGCTCACTAATGGGCTGTCATGAGCAGGAGACTTGGGATCCCCCGGGTTGATCTTTTTCCTGCGCACATTTATCTCTTCGGATAACATTTGGAAACGTCTGTTCAGGCTTAGAGTGATTCCGAAATGTTTTCTCTCCAGTGTTTTTCTATTAAGGACTGGAACAAATCCATTCGGGAGAATTTTAGTCGCATGAGATGGGAGAAGTTTGATGTTACAAAAATGTAATTTCATACACATGGCTTACAAATCCTGATCAAATATTGGATTTCAATTTGAAAAAAAAAATGATCGTGAACTTCCCATGCAGGGGAAAGCGCAAGATTTTATTTACATTTTATTTTTGCTTGATCAACAGATTTAGGAACAAAAAAAGACGAACAAAATAATAGAAATTTAAGAATATCAAGTATTTTATAGATATTTGAGGGTGATTAAATCACTTCACAGAGCTTAATTAATATTTATTTTATTAAGTTTAAACATCATAATTGATTATGAATTCGAACTTCACCCGCAGAAAACTCTCCGTGTGTGTGTGTGTGTGTGTGTGTGTGTGTGTGTGTGTGTGTGTGTGTGTGTGTGTGTGTGTGTGTGTGTGTGTGTGTGTGTGCGTGTGCGTGCGTGCGTGCGTGTGTGTGTGTGTGTGTGCGCGTGCGTGTGCGTGCTGGCTGGCACAAGTATAAATCTGCCGTGATCATAAAGTTCTCTAAGACGAGATTATACCACTGGAAGCATTGGAACAGACATGATCGTTCTCTGAATCAAGTCTAAATTAAGATGTATGGATGATTGAATGAAATCCACTTCATAAAAAGGATTATTACACAGGAATAACTAAGATGTGTATGTGACTCTAGATAGCGCTACTATAAAACAAAAGATACTCTCTCGATTTAAAATCGCTGACTTTGTCAGTGGGCTTCTCTCTGATAAGTGTCTTTAGAAACGACAACAGAATGTAATATATAAACTTCGATAATATTTCATATAGAATCTAATAAAATATATGCAAGCAAGAAAGGAAAAGAAAAGAGTATAGACGATATACCTGTAAAAATCAGGCAATTGTCTTGTCTGAAGGGCAATTTATCCTAATATCATGTAAATTTATAATACGGTTTTAAATTCAATGTTTATAACTAATAAATTAAATCTTTAGTTTTAACACTCTTTTAATCCCACGGGAGGGGGCTTCATATTTGAGGATGAAAGCTTTCAGGCATGGTGGTTGAATGTTTTCACGCAAGTGGGTATAGAAATGGCATGAAGTCGACTACTTCTTCTAATGGTGGAACGTGCTTCCTACGGGAAGGGTTGGATCGGAATCAATGTTGGACCTTAGGACTAAATTTCAATTCCAGTTAAGGCTGTCTGATCATTCAGGTTTTAACCTATGCGTCAGAACGGACGAAGCAGTCATTATACAATTAATCTCTTTTTTAATTATCATGCATTAATTATTAAATATTTTTACCAAAACATATAGTGAGAAGTTTATGAGCATCATTGTGTTTTAATTTGAAATATTTGAAATGTTCTCTATTCTAATAGAAAACCAACAAACATATGTATCCATTTATTTAGCCCATAAATGTTAAAGACCAAGCTTTTTGGATCGTTTGCAATACTAAAGTTACTAATTCAATGAAACAATTAAAATGAATAAAAATATAATTTAACTTGCACGAGCACGTGGTGCTTGGCCGCTCAAGAAATTTTGTTTTGAGATGATACATTGAAATATGCATAGCAGATTTCAATTTAATCTTTTATAAATTTGTTTGTTATCTTATTTGTAGAAAATTTGTTTTTGCAAATTTAATTTCGTTAATTTTAATCTCATTTTGAAAATAAAAAGTTTTAAATATTAGTTTTATTTAACCAAAATATCAAAAATTAAATTGAAATTTAATCAGAAAAGAATTAAATTTTAGGTGAATAAAATCTTAAAATATCACATATTTAACAAAAACAGTATACTTATTAATGTTTCAATTTACTTAAGATAAATCAACTAATTTAAAAACTTTTCTTGTCTTGATACGGCTAATTTTAATGACATATTTTATAATAAAATAATTCATTTTTAAAGTTAAATACAAGTTTTCCCCCATTTTTATAATTAATATTTAATCCAATTTTTTTCTATTCTTAATGATCAAGATATGAAGATTCATCCTATTTTTAAGAGTAGTTTTAATATCAGAGAAGCTAATCAAAAGTTCTATTAGAGTTTAACATAAATCAAGCAAAAATAAAACCTTTTTTGAAAAATTAAGATAGTTCAAACTAAAAAAGAATTTTAAAAAATTTCTGAGCGTGAGATTAAGTATTTAAAAGTAAGAAATCTTAAATAAACTGGAAGATGACGTCATTTCATGGAAACGATAAACAAAAAGAAATTGATAATAACTTTAATTATTTCAAGCAATACTGGTAAAACAATTCTTAAATGTCGTGGATCAGGTGACTTGCTAACTACCAAAGGAAAAACGAATATATTTTTTACTTCAAATTTCGGAAACTCCAAAACCTTTTAACCAACACAACAACATGTTCTCACATGATAATAAAGTATTAAGATTAAACAAAAAAATTAAAATATATTTTCAATACGATTTCATTGTTAAGAAGTGGTCTTGAGACCAATGAAGATGATACTCGTTGTTATTAGCGTGAAATATCTTATTCTCTTTTGGATTTTCAGAACTAACCAAAATCTTTCATAAAAACCTTCTATTTGGGACAATAAAACAATAACTGGAAAATAATCAACAATTTCTTAAAAATCAAAGGCTTATTTTAGAAAACAGAAGATTTTTGTTTCTAAATGCAATTTCTTCAGAATGAAGGCTATTCAAATAAAATTTGTTTCTTTTTTGTAATACTTGCAGCAGTTAAACTCACAAAAAGTAAAAGAAATGTAAAGATTAATGTAAGTTGCTTGTATGAAATGCCAATGACCATAATCCTTACTCAAATTTGGCTATTATTTAGAGACATGAAATACGAAAAATCTAGGAAATACGAAAATACGAAACATTATGAAAATTCTAGGAAATACAAGAACCAAAGCGCCATATATATATATCAGAAAGATCCACAAATCCTTTTATACATAGTTACGAAGAATATATAAACTGGAGGTGTACACAAGGGAGACGATTATCTCTTTAAAATATTGATCGCAACGTAAGCTGCCCAGTTATTTTAACGTAAATGATGGTATATTTAAGCAGCGATATCCTGTTATCTAATGCGTTATTCATTTCTAAAAGCAATTTAGCATTTCTAAAAGCAATGTCACTTCGATTGCTTTTGCAATCTATAATTAGCATTTTTCATAGAAAAAAGCATCTTTTTGTATTATTAAGTTTTAGACTTCCTTTTAAATAGGCCTACCATGTGCTTTTTTGTAAAAATAAGAACAACCTAACAATAACAGTTTCATAGATACGCTTTAAAAATTAGTGAAATGCTGGTAAGTTTAGTTCATATTGGACACGAAAAAGTAAACGCACATTTTGAAATCATAAATAGCTTATACCAACAGAAATTAAGCATAAATCCAATTTTTTTAAACGTTTAATAAATACATATTGCTTTTAGGAAGTCAAACAGATTTCAATGAATTTTGAATTTTTTTAACAAATTACAGAACAGATTTGCACCCAAAATAGTAATCCAGAATGCATTTAATAGTTTTAACATAAAATGCTGGAACTCTTCATATTTAAAAGAAGAATCATCGTTTAATTTAATTCACTTCAAAACGTAAATAATACACATCCTTTATTTATTTTTAATCCAATAAACATTATCATATTTTCATTCTAAATATAAAATTTTCTCAACCGGTAGACAATAAATCTAAATTTTAGACGAAAAAATTAATTCAGTACTATACGTTTTAAATAAATAAAGATAAATTTCAGGCATTTTGAAGTTGCAATCAATTTTGAAGTTGCAGTTATTCCTTTAAGTATGTACTAATTTTGGGATTCTTATAATAACATTCTTCTATAGTATTATCTTCTATCAAAACATGTTTTTAAGCCGATTAAAATTTGAATATTTTGTCTATATTTTAGCATAACTTGTTGGTTATTAAGAGGAATATCCAATAAAAATAAAACGTTTATATCCATTAGAATATTAAACCAAAAGCGAGTAGCATTATTATGAATAGTATAAAAAAACAGAGTTAACAATATTTAATTTTTTTGCAGGGGGGGGGAATTACTTTGTAAACTTTGCTAATTCATTTTTGTTACATATTTCGTTCTAAATATTAAAATTTCCGTCATGATTATGAAGACTTTAAAGTTTAATTCTTAGCTTTGAAGTTTAAAAATAATTTTTAATTGCTTTTGGAAAAACATCTTTTAAAATTATTTTCGCCTTCTTAGCGGCAAAAAGATTCACCAGGATTAAATTTTGTTGAAATTTTCAATTGATTGCAATTTGTGTAACTTAGATTCAATGGCATTTTCAATAAAGTTTTATATTCACTCAATTACTATTTACTATACATCAAATTTATTATTATATTACATGATATATTAATTTTACTATACGTCAAATTTTGATACACTTTTGGAACAATACGTACTATTTTTCATTTTGCTAAAAGTTTTACAAATTTTCACTCTTTATCTTTATATATTAAACTATATTGAAGAAGTAGTAGCAGAAGAAGTAGTAAGCAGTAACAAAAAGTAGTATTTAATTTTTTACTAACATTTGAAAAATTTCAAAAATCTCACTAGATTATTTCTAAATGTTGGCACTTTTTTTAAAAAAATATTCTTGAATTATTTAGGCTATCATACAATCAAAAATTTGTTTTTGATATCTTTTAAATACATAGAACATAGTTTTTTGAATTCCCTGGTGGATTATCGACTTTTACTTAAATATATTTATTATTATATTAATTATTTAATTATTTTATTTAAATGGGTTAAATGTAAACCAATTCTTCCAACTTCCATGTTTATCCCATTTAACAGGCAATATCTCCAAGTGCAAACTTAAAGGAATGTCGTGAATAGTGAAAATAATTATATTTATCTCTTTGAAGTTCTCAGGCCACTAAGCTAGAAAATGAATTGCACGGACTTGCCCCCCTTCCCCCATTTTGGGAGAAGAATCTTACGAAGGAGGATTTAGTAAAAATTCCAGTCAATAATAGATGTAAGATTTTTACAACGGAATCTTTTTTCAAATTTTTTTGTAACTAGAAAGTTAATTTTGTGAATCATTTTCAGTATACATTCATTTTTAAAAGTATTCAATTCTTAGGAAAAGCAGACTAAAAACCAGTTCCAATATTAAATTTTCAAAAAAAAAAAAAAAGAAAAAGAAAAAAAGATACAGATAGAAAAGATACAAAAATAATTTACTTACGATTTTTTTCAATTTTGTTTCAATCACTGGAATTCGATGTCTTAGATCTCAGCCTGAAACAAAAACATGTAGTTAGAGATAGATTGAATACACCAGTTTAGGAATGCATTATGTATTATTGCGATTCATCGTGTACAATGCGACTTAAACAAATATTATTTAACTGTAATACATAAAAACCATTTTCTTTATAATGTATATTGTATATAGGCCCTAGATTACTGTAATACTAATATAAAAGTCTCAGCTACAAATTTATCTTGAAAAAAAAAAAGGTTTTGCTAAGAACAGACGACGAAAACCAATTTAGCCAATTAAACTTTTCAATTGGAATTTGGAACATGGATTTCTCTGACAAGGTAATGAATTCTAGAATTTCGAATATTACAGCGGCTCTGAAGTCACAGCTTACTCCCAGAAGATTTTCTTTTATTTTTAATTAAGAAAAAGTTGATAATTAATTATTTAGAGTTAATTTTTGTTTGAAGCAGAAGGTAGTTTCAAAGACAGATTAGATATCTTCGAATTTCTTTATGTTGGCTTTATCTCCATCCCGGAGGGCACGATTTATGTACAAGCAGAAGCGACCTGCACAACTCATAACAGCACAAAACGAAATGAGTAAAAGCGAATGAAAAGATCAGGCAGAGGTATATTTTATAAGAATTTGTTAAATCAGCAATATTTATCCTTTCCCTCAGAGTGCGGGAACTGCTGACAGAAGCATTTTGACAAAGTTTCAGTTGAATTAATTAAGTAGAAAAAGTGGAATTGTATCAGGAAATAAGAGAATATTGTAGAATGACATTGATATGGGCTAAATTATGCTGAACGTTAGGAAAGTATTTAAGTTTAAATTGGATTTTACGCCAGTTTATCGTATATTTCTGCATTGGTACTAAGGATTTGGATCAAATTTTATAATTATATATTGTTTGGATTTTTATGTTTAACTATATAAATGTCTTTTCTGTGAAGATTCAACTTCACACACAAAACAGATTTTATAACTAACTATTAGAATTCAAGAGATGGCGCCACTAGTCGAAGCAGAACGTAAACAAATCGTGGTAAACATCCGAGCTTCTACAAGAATCTTATTTTTTTTTATATTTGTGTATATAAATATATTTTTTTCATGTGCATCAGAAATGGTTCTAACAATTTGGATCAAATTTTATAAGTTTATCTATATAATTCATTTTCAAAATTTTAATTA
>JAOUZG010030345.1:4305223-4339487 GCA_026289955.1 Argiope argentata | reverse complement strand
TGTGTGTGTGTGTGTGTGTGTGTGTGTGTGTGTGTGTGTGTGTGTGTGTGTGTGTGTGTGTGTGTGTGTGTGCGTGCGTGAGTGACACTATTATTTGTTGAAAGTAAGTTTTTTTGAAGACATAAGTGACGCTTTGTATTATAAAGTTCGTTTTATTACATTCCGGATGATTACGATTTATTTATAAGAGCGCGGACAAGGCGCGCCCGCTCTCAGCCCGTCACAAAAGCAGAAGCATAAATAGAGAGTGAAATCTTTATACCTGGAGATTTTAATAGGGAAAATAATTTTTCATAGCGCTTATGTACAATGAGATTTAGTTGGGGATTTCCCGGGCACATGCTGACTCTCAAGGGAAAAAACACAGAGATCTATTAAAAAGTATAGTGTTTAGATCAGAAATTTTCCCCCTTTCACTCGGAGAATGGTATTCAGTGTACTTTTATCCAATTCAGTAATTTTTCACAACTTCTATTGAATTAATTAACTAGAACTAGTGGAATGAATCAAGGAATAAGGGAATATATTTAGATTAAAATTACTATGGTTAAATTAAGATAAAATTCCGGAAATTAATTTAATTGTAATTTACTTTTGAAATATCATTACATATATCTATATCCATAGCAGTAAATGGTAATAAATAAGGAATTATGCTTTTTTTGGAACATTCTACACTTTAACAGGAAAAATGTCGCACTAAATTTTTTTGACTAAACCGAGAAACGTTCCTTGACATACAGTTATTATTTTTTCTAATAAATGCACAATCAACACAGGTATTCATAGATTTTCAGAAAACTACTTGCCGGGAGATGAAATATTTACTTTTTTCTATTCAAAAATACTGCCACAAACGGCGTTTCTAAAAGTAAAGATAGAAAACAATATTGTTTTGAACTCTTCCGATTTTGCAGTGATTTCAAATCCATTAGAGAATATGGAATCGTTGTTAGAGTTCCTAAGATGATTAAAGGATTAAAACAACGAAAAAATATTTTGCACAATTTTAAAAGAGAAACCATCTGTCAGAATACATATTAATCTGTGAGATCTTTTTACATAATTTAGGAGGATATTATAAATGGAATTGTGACAAATCTTGTGTTTGGAGAAATCATTTTTGCACCAATTAATATAAACATATTGAATCAAATTAATTGGTTTATACTAACATTTATCTTGTTTTAAGAAACATGTATAAACTTCTTTCAATTAATTAATAATACCAATTGTAGTAAATGAAATTACTCTTTTAAATCCTCGTAGGTTCACAGAAAGGGGAAATGGACAAAGCTAATTACGCCGATTTGTGAAACAAAGCGCTTGAAGTCAAAGGTCTTAATAGGTAAATAATATCCTTATTGTTGTTAATATCTTTGCCTCCAGACATCACAGGTGAATAGAGAAATGACATAGCAATTAGAATAAGCAATAAGTGATTTAACAAGATAAATTTTGGGTTTACTTATTAGATAATAATTTAGTTAAAGCATCAAAAGGAATGTATATATTTAAAAAGGAAAAGTTACAAGAATGAATGAATGAATGTTGGCAAACTCTGTAAAGAATCAAATTGATAATAAATGTCTTAGACATGTAAGAGTTTTCAAAGTCGTTTACCATTTTTGGAAGTAATGGGTCATATACTTCAATATCTTTAAATGTGAAGTTATCGATTTTGTCGATTTTTTTCAAAAACATGCGTCGAGAAGTTTTTGTGAAAATCCAGCAAAAGTATCGCATTCAAATCTTTTTCTGTACATTTGCTCTTGACAAACTATGACTCGATGCTTAATGTCTAACCACCACATAGGAAGAACCATTACATTTTAAAGTCTTTCTAAAGACTTTATATGAGTCCTGGTGGTGGTCACCAAGATAGGACATGCAAATGACATGACAGGTTGCAATATTTTATTGTAAATGAGAAGTTTCTTCTTCTTTACGAGAGCTTATTCTTTTCCGAGAGCTAGATTTGTTATAAAATAACTCCTCTGAAATGTTTTTGAAGCTAATCATGTATAAACGATTCAGATTTATGTTGCTTGATTTCTTATTCCTGTATTGAAATATTGCAATGCCTATAAATATCATAGTACGATTTTTCAATAAAATCATTTATAAATACAACATTTAATTCTTACTTATTTATTTTTTACACATATAATCGTAATTTTTTTTAACAGGCTACCTTTTTAGATATATTTAGGAGTTGCACGCATTTATTTGTAATAATAAATGGAGGAATAAGATCAGTGATTGGTCATGAATTAGGCCTGCCTCTTAAGTTTCTTTCCCAATTTTTAAATGTAATGATTCTGTATGCATGGAATCATTCACTGTTATTCGCCAAAAACGTATTTAATTTGCATACACCATTTCCGGACAACTATAGTTTTACTCTTTGCATTACCTGCAAAACATTTGAGTAATGATTGCAAAAGTTAAAGGTAGATTCTATGTGTAGAAATGACTTAAAATTTAAGAGATCGTGGGATTCAGGCTAACCTCTCAGTTGTATTTAAGAATTATAAACTTTCGTATGTAATAAAGAATGGAGAAATAAGACCAATATTTGGAGATGGCGGAAATAAAGTTCTCTAAATTTCCTCCAAACCATGAAATATATCGATTCTGTATGCATGAGATCTTAAATCGAAGATTTCCAAAGACGACAGCTGTAATTTTTCCTTAATATAATTCGCATTCACCATTTCCAGATAACTGTAATTTTGCCCTTTTCGATACCTCTTGCAATCATTTGAGCAATGATTGCAAAAGATGAAGGTAGATTCTAGAAATTGAGGAATCATGGAAGTCGACTAACCTTTCAGTTATATTCAAAGGTAATAGGCTTTCGTATATAATAAACAATGGAGAAATAAGAATAATAATTGAAGATGGATGGGGCCTGATTCTTTGGATTTCCTCTTAACTATTAAATATCCCGGTTCTGTATGCATGAGATCTTTAACCGAAGTTCTCCAAAGACGGAAGCTTTAATTTATCCCTAATATAATTCGCATGCACCATTTCCTGACAACTGCAATTCTGTCCTTTGCAATACCTCTTGCAAACATTTGAGCAGCAATTGCAAAATATGAAGGTGGATACTATGTGTAGAAATTACCCAGAAATTCTTGATGGAAAACTCTGCGCTGTCAGCATTGCCCGAAGCCGCGCAACGCAACACGATCTCTTTAAATAACCATAAAGCAGTCCCAAATGATTAATAAGTTGTTTCCCTCCAAAACCGAAATGAGCCACACAACCAAATATCACATTTCGTAATATAGCTAAGACTTAAGGCAATATCTTAAGCCTCTTTTCCGAGTCAGGCGTGTATTTTTATTAAAGCGGGCACTGGGCTTAATTTGATTTTGGGACCTCACGTCAAACCGGAAGCTAAGATATAACAGTCATACATTTTAATAGGTCCGCTGGAACTTAATTATGAGATTTCTCCGTGGTCCTGGCTGATTCTCTCCATTAATACCAAGAATGTATGAATGCAGAACCAATAATAATTCAAAAGGATTGGATCGGAATTCATGATGACAATGGTTTATCATATGCAGAAGGTCGTGTAGTTTTGCTTTTGTGTGACATTTAGAAATGCTGTCTGAGATGTTTAGTTAGAATGGATGATTTCATATGCTTAATTGCGTCCGTTTGGAAAGCGGAATTTTGAATAGAAGAAAAATTATCGAAATATATTCGGATTGTATTACTTTGTTACCAAACATTTACCAATAAGAATAGAAGATAATAAATGGAATGACGCTTGACGAATTCATAGAATCGAAAGATTAATTGAATGTAATTTTTAAATATTAAATCTAATTTAAAAAGAGAAAATAATGTGAGATAGGATTAAATAAGTTTCATTTAATAAAAATAGGGCATTTCCAGTTTTGCCAAAGATTTAATATTTCCACTTTTGACATTGATTCACGTAAATAAAAGAAAATTCTCATTATAAATTTCATTAATTTTGAAAAAAATCCAATTCTATTTAATTCATTTTCACCACAAAGAACAGACTCAAAAATGATCTAATCATTTTTTTTTCTTTATAAATTCATTAACCTTGAAAAACTAAAATGGGATTCTATTTCATTCATTTTTATCACAACAACAAAAAAGAAAAAAAGAACTTTTTGATCATTTTCTCTTTGTAAGGTTCAGAAATTGTGAAAAGATAAAAGTCAGATTCTATTTTATTCATTCCCGCCAAAAAGAAAAAAAAGCAAGAATATTTTTATCGGTTTTTTTAAATAAGTTATCTAACTTTGTTGAAGGCATTCCTAACTTTTAAATAAATATTTTAGCAATTTGAAAAATAGAATATTTTAGAATTATTGTATACAAATATTAAATTATATTAAATTTTTGAGATATTAAATATTTTGAAGAATTAAATAAGAATATTTCTTTCACAATTTATCTTTCAATGAAATATTTTGAATTTATCTTAATAATATTTTTAAAAACTTACATTATATAGGAAAAAAAAATTATAATTTACCATCTATAATAAGATTCTCCCTCTTAGGGTACTTATATGGGAATATGCGACTGAGACGTTTCTAAATCGAATCTTATGATTATGACACATGATCTGCTTTCTATATCTTTTCAATACTCTTTTGTATATAAGAATTATTGATATACCTTGCAAACTTTTTTAAATAAGAAATCGGCTTTCATATTTTCCCTGATAATTTATCTATTTTATTACGGTTTATATTGAATCAAAAAAACTTAAACGTTATAAGCTAATCTCAGAAGGATTTCCCTAAATTAACCAAATATTTCCCTTGCAATAAAAATTTATTAAATAATGATAAATTTTTAAATAAAAAAATAAAATTTGTAATAAATAATAAAAAAGTAGAATGTTTTTAATCTATGAAAAATCACAGCTATATTATAGATTTCCAAAGCTTGCCTACCCAGCATTTATTAATACTATAAAATAGAATAAGTTTATAATAGACATCAATTATTTAATGTAATAAACAACAACAACAACAATAATAATAAGTTTAGTTTTTTAAAATTAAATTGGTTTTATGGAACCACAAAATATATTTAACTTTATCCTCAAGTTTGTCTTATCTTTTTTTTACATTGTTCTGGCATTTATTTTATCATTTCCTCACATGTTACCTTACTTAACGTTTAATTTATCTTTATATTATGCTTAAATGATATTTATCCTTTAGTTTACAATTCATTCATTTTATTTACTTCTCTGACCAAGTTAACTGAAAAACTTCAAGCGATTGTGAAGTTGCCACAAATCACTAGGGAAAAAATTTTAGTTTGCTTGCATGCACGAATATGTCTCATTATTATTTAGACAATTTAATTTTATTAAACTCTGAGGTTTACATTTTTTTAATCAAGAGTAGGCTGTGTTTACTTTATGTACTCAAAATTCCAAGAGCATATGTTTTTATTTCTTCTTTAACTATACTTGTAAATACATAAAACTTGTTTAAATTGTTTTAAACCAATTGATATTTATATTTAAAGCACGTGTTAAGAAGAAACATATTAATTTAATAATTACCGTCGTATATTTGGCAAGGAAATATATGACGGGATTGTATTATTCATATCCTAGTAGATTTTGACGCCTTTGGTAAAATATATTCCATAAAACTTCATATTTTCCACGTTGATGTTACATTATCAACTGAAAAGTGGAATTGCATCAACTCTTATTTATATTTGTTAGTTTGTTAACCAAACTATTAAATATAGGAGATTTGTATTTGGAAATTGAGAAAACATTTTATGTGAAAATCCTGCTCCTTAGATTATATATCGTTTTATGATTTACTATATTTTAATAATAAATTTTATCAAATATTATAAGAAAAAGAATTATTGAGTTGGACAAAAATGGTATATAATATTTCAATATTACAACATTGAATACTATAGCAAAAAATCTTAAATATAATATATTAAAATATATATCTTAAATATATATATTAAAATATATATAATATATTAGAATATATTATATCATAAAATTCTACTATCTCAAAACCCTAAAATTATTACATTTCCATGATATTATATGAAATTTAAAATATAGAATGAAAAATGGGAATATATTACGAGATATGATATAGTATGATACTGATAAAGATAAAGCTTCATTATTGTACTGTATCGCACATCATGACTTACCATCTAGGATTCATAATAAGCAAATAAATAGCAATAATTCATGTTATAAAAAGAGTACAGCAATATTAAAAGTAATTCCTAAATCTAAGAAATTATTCTAACTAACATGTTATATCGCACAGTTTCAATAATAAAATAAATTCAGTAAGTGACACATTCTTGGTTTTTAGTGAATTTCAAAAATAATTTAATACCAATTATCACTCCCGATATTTAGTAAATTTCATGAATAATTCAATATTAATTATCACTTCCAATATTCTATGAATTACAAGAATTCTTCAATATTATCACATCCAATATTTAGTGAATTTCAAGAATTCTTCAATATCATCACTTCTGATATTTAGTGAAATTCAAGACTTTTTCAATACTACCAATGCTTAGAAATTCTTTCAATATTTGTTATCGTATTTAGCTACTCATTTATCTAATAACTATGGGCCATTTAGCCTTTTTCTTATGATATAGCATTTGGATAGAAAAGATAGACGCTGTAATGTTGCATACAGATAGAAAAGATAAATGCGATAATATAGCATGCGAATGGTAAAACGGAAATGAATTCTGTGTGATTATTGCCCTAAAACATGCACAGAAATTTGTTACACATGCACTAAAATTGATTTTTTTCCCACAATTCACCAAGAAAACTTTAAAAGAAAATTCATTAAGATCAGTTAAACAGAATGTCTTATAATGAAAACTGTACTCGTATTATTAGAATCAATTGTATTATTTACTACTAAATGGAAATTTCGGAGAAAATAATGTAATCATTTATTAAATGACATTTTAATCTTTTTATTTCTTGAATAAAATAAACATTTGCATATAACTTCCTTCTTGATTTAAGATTGCAAAATAACTTTCAAATTAAGAGTCTTATTTCTAGTTACATTTTTCTACAATGATGTCTGCTTTCAGATACAAAAACTCTCCACGGTTTTAACCACATTCCATTTGGTGTTAATTTCAACAAAATAGGCGTAAAGAAAAAATTGGAGATGTTTATTTTCCAACTAATGTTATTTAGAAAATTGTTCCAGTTTCAAATTAAATCAAATTAATTAGTTTAAAAAATAGATAAACATTGGAAGAAAAATAGTTAATAGAAAAACAGATCTAACAATTCTGAAAAACCCTCTTTTTTTAAATCCTTATGTATTTCCTAGCTGGGAGCAGTCGGTTTCTGTTACAAAGTTAGCTTTTAAAACATTTATTTTTTTTTGTCTAATAATGTTTAGAAAACTTTACGAGTCTTGAATTAAAACAAAATATTTCACTTAAAAACAATGAAACAACATTAGAAGAATAATATTTAATAGAAAACAGGTCTAATATACAATTTGGTAAAATTCTCTTATATTGCTCACTAATGTGAATATCTGGGAAATAATTAATATGTATCACCCTGATATGCTCAATTTGTTTTCTATTGCAGAATTGGCATTCTAAAACAACAAGAATGCATTAATTCCTCTTTTTCCTTTTGCTTCGTGTATTTCAGCAACATAATGAACCTATACAATAAAGCTATACACTTTGTTTCATACCACATATTTAGAATTTTGTAAAACTTTCTTATGTTGCTCCCTACTGGGGATATCTGGGGATACTCACTTTTTAGCACCCAGATAAGCACAATTTTTTTCCATTACAGAACTGGCATTCTAGAACAGCAAGAATGCATTAATTCATTTTTTTTGCTTCGTATATTTCAGCAACATAATGAACCTAAACAATAAAATTATACACTTTGTTTCATGCCACATATTTAGAATTTGGTAAAATTCTCTTATATTGCTCACTACTGGGAATATCTGGGAAATAATTAATATGTATCACCCAGACATGCTCAATTTGTTTTCTATTACAGAATTGGCATCCTCATACAGCAAGAATGCATTAATTCATTTTTTTGCTTCGTATATTTCAGCAACATAATGACCATATACAATATTGTTATACACTTAGTTTCATGCCACATATTTACAATTTTATGAAACTCTCTTATGTTGCTCACTATTGGGAATATCTGGGGCATACTCACTTTTCACCACCCAGATATGCTCAATTTGTTTTCTATTACAGAATTGTTATCATCATACAGCAAGAATGCTTAAATTCATTTTTTTGCTCCGTATATTTCAGCAACATAATGGCCATATACAATAATGCTATACACTTTGTTTCATGCCACATACATTTTAAACAACTTTTCCTACACTTTCTATATATTTGATGTATTCTCTGATAAAATACATTCTATCCACCGTGTAGAGTCCCTGCAACTCCTTAAGCACAATCAAACGGTATTTCATCCCAGAGTCCACAAACTACAAAAAAAATTAAAACATAGTCACACTGAGGATATGTGGCATTTCTTACAATTCCGGTGACTCTAAAGCTTCTAATAAGTCAACATTTTTTCATCTCCTGCCACTGCCATTCTAGAAAGGGGAAATATGGCACCAGCTTAACAAGCGCTTCCCATTTGTAGCGTAATTAGAGAATTTGTACGGAGGGGATTTTGGCAATTTAGCCACCGCTAATGATTTCACTAATGGAGAAACCAATGCTTCGGATTGAAAAGCGTATTGAAATCACGGCGATCGATCTGTACTGTTCCAAAGGGGGGAAGGGAGGGGTCAGTGTTTACGTTCGACAGAATGAGGTGTGGGATTAGCTTTTAGGAGCGGTAAATAACTCACTAAAACAAACAGAAAACACATTTATGATTGTCTCTGGAAACTGAAAGGGTATTTTTTTCTTACTTCCATTGTGGTGACACAGAAAGAAATGCTACTTGTCATAAACAAAGCCTGGCCTGATGTATGTGTTCAAGAAATTTAAAATTCAATAAGTTATCTAATTAACTTTTCACTGTGCGGTGGCATCTCGTGAGTCCAGCCGACAGGTCAATAATTTCTGAACTCTGTGGTAAGGATTTAAGAAGTATAAAATATGAGATATTACATGTTTGTGAACTTACTGTGAAACGTACCCTGATGTAAATTCAGTTGGGGGAAAATTTGAATGCAAGAGAAAAATCTAATATATAGACAGTAATATTTTTTATCATTTGAAATTTATCAAAAAGTTTTCTAAAAAATTATTAATGACGTTCTATATAATGAAAGTTTTTTAAAAAAGTTTTCTGGGAAAACTAGACCTTAAAGTTTTCTGTAAAATACTTGATAATATTAGATAGAATGAAAGCTTTTCAGAAGAGTTTTCTGGATATCTAGACAATTGTTAGCCGATAAAAATAAGCAGTCTTGAATTGCATGTAAAGTAGTAATTGAATAATTTTCCCTTATGAGAAATATACAAAAAGAAAATACGTAATCGTCCCCTTATCTAGGTTTAACAGGAATAATCCAAAACGCTTTATACGAGATACATTATACTGGGCATGATAGTAGTCTTCACAGCAAATTTCTAATAAATTTTAAATAAAATTCTTGCACTGGATAATATTTGTCTGCTTGCCCCAATGCAAATCTACTAATAACTACCAAATGTAAAGAGCTAAGTAGATAAAATTTTGTCAATGTTTTAATTTATTGCATTTGAAATTTTTGTTTAATATGAACTTCTAAATAAAATCTATTAATATCTTTCTTATTTATATGGATGAGATAAGTCAAACACATTGTTTTAAATCAAGGAATCTGTATCGATGGGACCCATAAATTTCTCTCATTTCCAAGATACGTAATGGATACATAATGCCTGTTGTTTATAAATCATTTATTTCTTCATATATAACGTTCTATTCTATGACCATCTTACATTTCTTAAGAATGTACAGGGTGGTTATAGTCTAAACTAACCTTATCGGGGTTCCTATAGCTCCGTTCTGTCTTTCGGTTTTTTATAAAATTTGGTAAACTTCTACAGACCATGGGGAAAAGACTTCTGCCTTCGAAAATAGTTCCAATTTCGACCACTTAAAGGAGTTGTTATCCTTAAAGAAGGATAAAAAAATCTGTCAAGATCATTAAAACTTATTCTATTACAGAATGGGTTCAACGTCTGCTCCATTGACATCAATTACGTGTTGTCGAAGAATTTCACTGCATCGTGTACCCGTGGTTTTAGACGATTTTAAAACCTAAAAAGTTGAGAGTTTCAAAAAAAACTATCCATGGATAACCTCAGCACTCTAGAAGCAGCTATTTTGATTATTCATAGCTCCTTCAAAAGAAAAGTATGTTTAATCTGATCACATAATTTTCCAAAGCCATCCGTCAAGGACTTCTATTCTCGGCAAAAATCTGCAAGGAAGTTCCTAGTGTGGGTGGAAGGAGGTCTTGAGGTTACACCATATGTATTACATGGGTCTTATACTGATACAATTTTAAAATAGATCGCTGAATTTTTCGTACAGTCGATCACGGAATCGCCAACTCATGGGACGCCGATTGATCAATTGATAAAGCTGAAATCAATTGGATAGCTGAAACTGGAAGTTCTTCCAATCACAGTAGTAACGACTTCTTCGACAGTTTCATTGGCAACTGGTATCCGGCCTCTTCCTGATAGCACATGCAAGTCTTCAGTTTTTCAAATTTCATGACCATCCGTCAACATGGATCCTTTTCATGATTCTTTTAAACGACGACATTCTAGCAATGTAGCTAAACTATTATTAACGTTTTGATAAAATAGTTTTGCCAGTAAAACTCGATTCTTTTTTGTAAGAGTTTGATTAACAATACCAAAGGCAAGCAGAATAATTTTTGACTTTTATCGCAAGTCTCTGTATAGATCTGGCTAATTTGCAAAGATGATTCTTAAAAATACTACTTAGTGGTGAAAATTTGAGCTATTATTTCATTTCAGAAAGAGTTTAACCACTGTCTAAAATATAAAGTATATACCATGTTTCAACAAAATACAATTGGCTGAAGAGATTCTAGATGGATCTGAATAATGGTCACTTTTATTTTTTGCCTGTATTTATCGCAGCCTATATTTATTTTCTTTATATTTAACCCGTTATAAGGATTTTGAAGTACATTGTCTATTCAATTGATTCATTTGAAATGCCGTTTATAACTTAAACTGATTTAGAATGTTTGTTTAATCTTTTACTTTGGTAGAAAAAACAATTATCATAATCACATAGTTTGTAGTCATCAAACAAATTATTTACAAATTTATTATTATAATTATCTTGAAATAATTATGTATCAACACCTAAAATTGAAATGAATGTGATATAAGTTCCAGTTAAATATTTCAATGAACCAAAACCCTGCATGTTACAGTTGCATCTTAACTATATACAAGCAATTCGATTTTTAATCATTTTAAGTGATCTAATAAGCAAAAAAATCAAATTTATTTTGTTGAATTCGTTATTTAATTTTTTCCGGTTATGCTCGATACCAAAAATATTTTAACCCATCATTAAAGGAACAAAAAAAATTTTGCTGGGTTTACTGCTACTTCATATTTTGATTTGTAAATATAATAATCTTACAATTTAATAGTAGTTTTATCATTCTTTGTTATAAATGACACACTACTATTCCCTTAAAATAGTTAATTCATTATAATTAAATACATATTTTAAATAGTGTGCCAAAAATTTATTTCAATTTTTGTTCAATTAAAACAAAATGAAGAAAAGCGTCACAAACTTGGTAATTTATCTTTAAAATAAGATTATATTTTTAATAAATAAAAATGAATTAATATATTTTTATTTATATTCGCTTTTTAAACGGCATCAACTTCATTTTATTCAGTTTCCATATGTTTATGACTTCAACGTGATTCAATAGGGTAGTTAATTAAAAAAAAGGCATATATTCAATGCACACTCTGTAAAATAAACTACATATGTAATTACTTTTCGCCCACATGAAATAGCAATGTGAGCATTTTTATTTTCCATAAAAGAACCAGTAACGACCATAGATAAATACATCGAAAGTATCATTTTGAAAATCAGGCAATGTATGAATAACACTAATCAAGGATAGTTAAGTATTTTTACAAAAAATTTAACTTAAAAAACGAGATGCGAATAAAATGTAAGATTCAATTAATGTAACGGAAAATTGCTCCCATTCAAACGAGAATACCATTCATTAATATGTTAAACGATTTTTGATCAAGAAGATCAAAGAAATTTTTGCTCTCCTTTTTAAGATAATATAAAGTAAATAAGTTGATATCACCTTTTATATACTTCCAGTATTTATTTTAATCTTCTAGGGGTTTTTTATTATCATTAGTCGCTTATATATTTAAAAAAATCACTGGGGCGTCGAATACATCTGAAATATCTGTATAAAAGAGTTAATGACAACTAATGGCAGTTTTAAATTCAATAGGAATAAGTACACCATCATTTTGTTTTACTTTTTAGAAGACTAATTGCTGAATGAATACTACATTCGTAAAATAAAAAAACTCTTGAAAGCGATGTTATGATAATTATAATAATTCAGGATCCCCTGAGTTTGAAACAACACTTTTTTACGTATATTTATCTGTGGATAAACAGCTCAAAAACATTTTGAGATACATAGAAAATTTAAATTTCTATCAAATTTTAAACAAAGATAACTTTTTTTTGAAAGAAAATCGATTACATGGCGGTTCGAATGAACTCAATAACTATAAAACGTAAGAACTACATACATGAAATTTGGCAAGCATATTTAGCATTTAAAGTGCAGGTTTTTGAGGCATATCAGTCAAAAGGATGACTGTTTATTGGTTTATTCTTTGGGTTAGATATAAGCATGACACCTCAAAAGCACAGTTATTGTAATCTATAAACTTTACTATGCAATCTTGTGATTACAATCGAGTTTGTCAAAATTTATTTTTAATTGCTCAGAAAAAGAAGAAAACATTATATACTTTTAGGTTAACTTTACTGCAAAGTTTCCACTTTTTTTGTGATAACTGCAATTCCCCGATTAATCACTAAAGATGGCTAATAGATTCTTTCATAATTATTGGTTACCAATATCATGTAATTAATAACAAATATGCAAGTATATTTAGAACATACTAGAGAGTTTCAGGTACATTACTAACACTGGTATGTTGATATGTTAATATTTTGAAAGGCATTGTGCTGATTATCAGGGAAATTACTAACACTGGTATGTTGATATGTTAATATTTTGAATGGCATTGTGCTGATTATCAGTGAGATTACTAACACTGGCATGTTGATATGTTAATATTTTAAATGACATCGTGTTGATTATCAGGGAGATTTCTAACACTGATATACCGATATGTTAATACTTTGAATAGCATCGTGTTAATTATCAGAGAAATATCAGGGAGATTATTAACACTGGTATATCAATATGTTAATGTTTTGAATGGCATCGTGGTGATTATCAGTGAGATGACTAACACTGGTATGTTGATATGTTAATATTTCGAATGGCATCGTTTTGATAATCAGTGAAATATCAGGGAGATTATTAACACTGATATGTCGATATGTTAATGCTTTGAATGGCATTGTGTTGATTATCAGGGAAATATCAGGGATATTATTAACACTGGTATGTCGATATGTAAATGTTTTGAATGGCATCGTGTTGATTATCAGTGTGAATACTGTCACTGGTATGTCGATATGTTAATGCTTTGAATGGCATCGTGCTGATTATCAGAAGAATCTAAAAAATGTGTAGCAAGCAAAATAATTTCCAATCTAAAGGCATATCGTATTGCATGAATATAGAACAGAAATGGTGGGGAGTTTTTTTTTTCAATAATGATACGGCAGCTGAAAAACTGAAAAATGAAATCTAATGGTTGGTTAGTCATATTTATCTTGAAAATTCTTATATAAACTTTTCTCTGAGCAGAATCCCTCCCTTTTACTAAATTTGGTATGGCTAGATCCAATCATCAGGCCTATAGAACATTAGAATAGACACGAGCTTGCTTATAATTAACTATACCTATATTCATTTTTCTCTTTTGTTAATAAAGAAGAAATTCCATATTTTTTATCAAACAGAAACAAGAAAAGGATCCATATTTTCTTTCGGTATCAGACAAAGCATTAATTCTGAAAAAGAAGAAAAACTGATGCACTGACAATTTTCTAGGAAATCACTTTAAATTTTTAGTAAAATTAATCTGCTAAATTTTACATTATGGTGAATTTTTTTCTATATCAATTCCAACAAAAGTTTTCACAGCTATTTTTATAAATCCAAAACAGAAACCCGATTTACAAAATGCATTGTATGCACAGCCCGAACAGAAAAACCTATAATTATTTGAAACAAAACTTTAACATAAATCTTTTTATTCTCATATTACTGTCGAAATTATATAGATTGAAAAAAAAGACTAATGAATTTAGTAAAATGATTTACATTTTAAAAAGAATTTTTTTAAAAAAAACCCTTCATATATTACATTTCAAGAACAGCGAAATCTTAATGGTGAATTTCGCCAAAATAGACCCTTGTGTAACACATTAACAACTGCAAGATAGCGTTGATTAAATTTACCTTTATAGGCACAGGTAAAGAAGATACAAAAAAAATTGAATGAAATCGGAAAAAGAGGTTTCAAAATTAATTATTTTTGTCACCAGACTTGATAATGGAGGTGAATTTTTCTATCTCTATTTTAAATTCGTTTTAACCAGATCCAAAAAAGACAGGCGAAATAGAAAAAGAAAGTTAATTTGAACATTTCATTTCATTCTTAAATTCTTTTTTTTTATCTCGAGAATTTTTTCCCACTATTATTTATTCTTTAAACGCTATAATACTTAATTCCATTGTCTTAGAACTTCAAAAACTTCATTAGTATCATTGAATCTAATTGAATTGACGATTTTGTCCCTTTTCGAATTGAAGTGAAAGGAGGCGGGCACATGATATACTGATTGCTTTCAGGAACAATTTAATCATCTTAGAATATACCATCTGCAAACAAACGGGCTTAAATAAGAGTTTCGAGTGAAGAATAATGTATTCTCTTATTTCTTTTCCGGGCGTACTTTTTGTTGGATTAGAAGACATATAATAAGGATTTCATTTTAAATAATTTTACGCACTTTAAAAATTGTATATTTAATTGTCATTTTAAATAAATTCTTTATTTTATAGAATTATAGTATTATTATACTTTTGGACTACTTCACTTTCTATTGAATAATATCCAGTTAGGGTACAGTAAGCTGGTTTTCACTTCTCCAGAATGTGTAATAATGGAGACATGTTTCTGATAGCCACAGTTTATAGAATAATCATGCTACATGTAAGAGTTTTCGAAACATGGTCTATTAAAATTATTTTATGATAAAGTATTTCTAACGGTTTCTTTATTGATTGTGGTTTGGTATTTTGAAGCATTCAGATACCCAAAACTGTTATTTTGTGTGTATTTCCATTTAATAATCATGATAGAAAATTCAGAAGAAATATAATAGATCTACTATTTTTATTTATAATTCTCTAAAGAAAATCCTAATTCCTTCTTCAATATGTGTGGCAATGAATTAAAATGATAATATTTAGCAATTACGTATTAGACCTTCCAACTCTATTGCCAAATTTGAAATCGTCGCCAATGAGTGGATGAACCTCCGATTATGGCAATCCGGTAATGGAGTAATCCGTTGATCTTTATCACCAAATTTAAATCCACCGCCAATGAGTTACTAAACCATTGGCGAAGACGGTCTAATACGTAAGTACTTAATATTAAACGAATCTGAAATAATTATTCCCATATACATGCCAATTCATATTATATTAGAAATAATTAGATTATGTTTCGTTCAATATAATAAAATGTCATAAGCATTTTTAATACATACATTGTTCACTAAATATTTCTTTGATTCGGTGGGGAAAATATCATATATTCTTTTATATTTAATATATTATATTTATGTTTTGTAATAAGTTGAAAGAAATCATTTCGATATCTTCTCTTTTCCGATTATTAACAGATTTTAGAACTTAACAACTATTTTGATTATGAAACTATGTTACAAATACTATCTAGTCGGCAAATTACTTTATAAAGTTATCGTATTTACAAATACTCAGGTAAAAAGAGTTTTTTGTTTGACGATTTTCATTCAAAATTTAATACATGTTGATAATTATTGTGAAACAGCTGGCAATTAAATCACGTTCTTCTAACTTGTTATGTTTTTAAAATTACGCTGATTATAAACTATCATTAAAAGTGAGTGTTTTTTCATTATTAAATGATCACCAAAATGTTCATATATATCAATATAACATTCTTGAAAATTTTAATGATAGCAATGTTAAAAATTATAGCGTAAAAAGTAATAAAGTATAAAATTAAAATTATAATGGTTAATCAAAAAATAAATTATCCCTTTCTAATTTATAATACATCATTTAATCATTAGTAAGGGAAAAAATGAACATATATTTTATGATGCAATAATTTCCTTTATCGAAAACTTACTGTTATTCTTCAATAATTTTTGCAAACGATATTTCGCATTCAGTTATCATAAAAGCAAACTTTTTGATGCCAAAAAAATTAAGGCTAGCCTTTGAAGATTTAATAATTAATTCTTATCTTAAATATTAAACAGAGGTGAGAGAGCATTATTAAAATTATCTACATAAGAAAAGTTCTAATAATAACTAGGAAATATTTTGGGAAAGATATAATTTAACAAACTTTTCTTTCAGTATGTTAAATCTCAATATAGCATATTGTATGAAAGCACCAGATTACCTTTTCTGTCTTTACAAATATAAGTAACATTATATTTTATTCCAATCTAAACATTTGTAATTTAAGAAATTTTTTCAACCATTAATTTTTAGTCACAGAATTTCCAAATTCTATATAAAGTATTTTATTTGCAAGCGTATACAGATTAATAGATTCTACTTTTTCTTAAATAGATTCTTTTTATACAAAACAGCAATATACATCAAAACTTATACGATTATCACATAATTTTTAAAGAAATGAAAAGATTTGTATTGATTTTTGCTAAATTATTGCTAAACTTCTAAGAAGTAACCTTAGTTTAACTTCTAAAAAATTAACAAATGATCATATCATAAGCTTACTAACAATAAAAAACAACAACAAAACAATAGAAAAATAACATCTTGTTAGCAATTATTGTATCAAAAGTGCATTTACAATTTGTTTTACTTATATGTTTTTCGTAGTAATCTTCATTGACACTAACATCACATGCATTGTGTTGATGTAAAATAAATATCAAATTCTTCTGATTTCCAAAAAAATAATAAATAAAAAAAAATAAAAATAAAATCTTTAAAACTTTTTGCAACGTTGTGAAAAAAATTGCAGCGCATTTCTTAAAAAATGGGCTTTTTTCTTGTTGCGCATATTTTTTTCTGTCAAAAAACAACATTGTTATAGAATATGTCTTCTCTCTCTCTCTCTCTCTCTTTCTTTTCGAGAAACAATTTTTTCCCCTTCTCAGACACTCGACAGGTGGTTTCTTAAAACTTGACACTTTCACAAACGATCTATTAAATTGTTCTTATTCCATCTTGGTGAATGCGAGAGACCCTCTTATTTTTTACAGGCATCGCAGTACCGGAAGCACTGCTCCCATGCTGTTCGAAATCCTCCCCCATTCCGCTAAAACATTAATCACTTTTTTCGAGAAACGCATTGAAAAGCCGTTCCTACAACGTCTCTTCATCGATTACAAAGAAAATCGTTATATCTTTCTTTAAAAAAAGAATCGATATCGGCATTTCTAAATTACACTCTTGGCCGCTCAGGGAAAGATTCATTTTAGCAGGGCTTTCACCGGCCTCCTCCTACACCCCGGGAAACCTATTTCTTACCACCCACGCAAAAGGGGATTTTGTGGGATATGTAAGATTAATCCACCCGCCACGTCCTGCGGTGGTGTTTGATTTCATGGTATTCACCTTCCCCCTTCTTTTTATCCATCCTGCCCATTTTTTTTCTTTTAATTCTGATATCTACAAGTTCAGGAAACTGGTTCGTTGGATAAAAACAATAGAAAATATGAGAAACTTAGGGGTTTAACGAATAAAAAAGATGTTAAAAAAACTCTTTAGTGTGTTGAAAAAAACTTTTTGTATACAAATCTGTAAATAAAAAATAAAAGAGTAAATTTTCACTAAGGAGTATGGTTCTTTAAAATAGTTGGATGAATGTATTTATAATAAAGATGTGTAACTTGAAAACACTGAATTACAGGATAAATTAAATGGTAAATTTAGTAAACTTAGGAATTCAACGAGGATATTAAGAAACTCTCCAATACATTAAAAGCAACTTTTTGGATACAATGTGTAAATTAAGAAATGAATTTTCACTAAAGAGTATAATTCTTTAAAATATTTGGATAAATGTATATATAATAAAGCTCTACAACAGAGGAACTGGTTCGTTGGATAAATATAATAGCAAATTTGGGAACTTAACGAAACAACAAAGGCGTTAAACTCTCAAGTATGTTGAAAACAACTTTTTGTATACAAATTTGATAATCAAGAAATAAATCTTTACTAAGGAGTATGATTAATAATCCTTAAAATAAATGGAAAATTTATTTATAATAAAGCTCTACTAGTTGAGGAAACTGATTCGTTGGATGAATACAATTGCAAAATTTAGGAAATTTAAATACTTAACAAAACAACATTTAAAATTCTTCAAGCGTGATATATACCACTTTTTATATACAAATTTATAAATTAAGAAACGATTTTCACTAAGAAATGAAATCCCTTAAAATAGTTGAATAAATATATAAATTATAATAGGCATCAAATATATTCGGAATTAATAAGACCAGAAAGACGCTACAACAAGATACAAACAACAACAATATTTTTTTATAACAACGTGTGAATAAATAAGCGTAGAAGGTTTTCAATACAGGGTTGATCCGTAGAAAACATCTCCCCTTGCTGCACTTTTCAAAATCGCCAACTCCCCACGCTATTCCGTCTTATCACCCAGAGGCATATAAACTAACCTTACATTGATAGGAACCTTACAAAAATTTAAGCCCGCTGATTGGTTGGACTCATAATACGTCAGGACCTGTGATGTCAACTGATATATTTATGTACTAATAGCGATCCTTTGTTCTTTTTTTGACATAACTACTTAATACATATTATTTTTTCATTCTTTTTGAAATGTCTGTGTTTTCGGAGACTAAGCTTCCGACTTCATTTTGTAATGAAGTTGAGTCATATGCACAGAATGTAATTACTGTTCGCAGCGATGTGAAAAATTTACAATACAATGGGAATTTATTATAATATTACAAAATAATATTATAATAAATTCCCATTTTTCAAGCCAACTTTCATTTACCAAATTTTTTTATTTTCATTCGGAAACATTTCAAGGATTTTTTAATGAATTCTAGTTTGTTTTTTTTTCTTTCTGAAATAAACTTTTTACAAGGCATTTTTTTAGACCAAACTTGCTATATATGCGTTAAATTGGGGAAAATAATGTTATTTCTGTTGTGTTTTTTACAGATATAGCTTAAGAATATAGAAGGGATAGAAAGCAGCACAATTTGAAGCTTATAACAGTCGGCTCTTCAAAATCTTTTAATTTGAATGTTTTTTTTAATTCACGCAAAAAAATTCTAGTTAGCTAATTTTTATAATAGAGGGCGCCATGGTGTAATTTTAATTCGTCTGCAAAAGACGGATATTTAGAAATGTTTACAAGTGAATAAAATAAATGATACAAAGAAACATATTTAAATTGATGCAGAGAATTTTTTGTTCCAATTTCTTGTTTATTTTGAATTCCAATTCGTGTTCGTCAATTTTCCGAATTTCGCTACCCATTTGTAGCATTCCAAAATTTTCACATCACTGCGTCAAAAAAATTTAGTCTGGAATAAATGATTCACTTCATTATGAAATGGTCGGAAGATATGTCTCCAAAAACAGAGACATTTAATAAAGATTGAGAAAGAGAAACTGTATGAATTTTTTTATTTCTAAAACCAGAGAAGCGCTGAGCTAATCCTTAAACATCATATTTCATGACGTAGGATGAGTCCAACCAATCAGCGGGCTTAAATTTTTGTAAGGTTCCTATCTATGTAAGGTTAGTTTTTATGCCACCCGGAGGAAGATATCCTCCAACGACAACACCAGGTTGCCATATTTGGCGCTAAATATCCTTGCCGAAAAGGGGGTGATGCTCTCTCCTGTTACGCATATTACAGAGTTAAATCGCATCAATAGTCTGAAATTGTATTTGAAGTATATCGTTGAATAAATTGTTATGAACCAGATCTCTCAAATAAAATCTCCATAAAATATTTATGAATTGAACGAATAACTGAATAAATCCCCAACATGTATTTCAAACTGACAGATATTATTCTCACTTTACTTTTTTGAAGGCTTTTACTATAAGACATATTTAGAGATTATTTTCGAATTATAAGAAAAAGATTCGAATAAGCATTTTTGACATCCCTCCAACAAATTACACCAAATTCGACAAAAATCAAAATTTCTGATTTCTAGATCACTTATGAAATTTCACTTGTATAAGTTCCCAGCCACCATATAATTTACCAGCAATTCATCTATATATTTCGCGACTAATTAATTCAAGTGAAAAAATGTATTTTTTAGATGTCAAATTATTTACATTCAAAGAATTTACTTTAAACTAATTCTAGATATTTGATAAGATTAAAAATTATAATTTAAGGAAATCAGGCTAATACAAGTTACTCTATATGAAAATTTGGAATTGTATATAATAAGAAATAGAAAAGGAGAGAAAATTTCATTCGGATTTGGTGATTAAAGCAAACTATCGCTTACCTAATTTGTAGCACTGACAAAAGCAAAAAATTGAATGACTTGATGGAAAATCGAAATTAATTTTAATTTCATCATAACAATAAAGTTATGGATTGCAACATTATTGTTATAAAGTTATTGTTATTGATAAGTTATATGTATTGTTATAGAGAATCTGTGTGTAAAATATATAGTGTTACTGAAAAAAACGTATGAACAATCCGTATTTTTCTGGAGAATATGCATGAACAATCTGTATGATAGCTAATATGAAGAACGTATTATGGTACTTACGTATTAAACCGTCTTCGCCAACGGTTTAGTAACTCATTGGCGAGGGATTTAAATTTGGCGATAAAGATCAACGGATTACACCATTGCCGGATTGCCATAATTGGCGGTTTAGCAACTCATTGGAGACGACTTCAAACTTGGCGATACACTTGGACAGTCAAATACGTAATTACCCGTATTATCATTCGTAATTAATATTTTGTAACGATAATCTGTAGAAGATTATGTACAAAGTTAAATTTAAAGTATTCTAAATTAGGGGGAAATTTTAACTTTAAGGAATGTGATATCATTATAAAGGTGTTAAGTTTTAAGAGAGAGTGAAAATCCTTTTTTTGGAAGATTTTTTTTTAAAAAAATATTTAATATTTTTGGAAGATTTTTTTAAAAAAATATTTAATATTCTTGGAGGATACAAAAAAAGAAAAGATCACTTTTTTTTATTTAATAACTAGACTAAAACATGAATTTGGATAAAAGATGGAATTTATTATTAATATTATTGCTGTTTTAAAATAGACATACATTTCTGTTTCCTTTGATATCATTACTCTTTTTCTATTTCAATCAGAGGCCAAGTTATGGCAAATTAATTCTTAAAAATTGATCTGATATAAACTTAACAAAAACTTCAAACATTCCATTAAAAAAAATTAAAACATTAGTTTTCATTGGCTAATTTATTTTACAATCATTGTTTTAAACAATTCCTATTAAATATTTCCTATTAAGATATTTTAAATCAAATATCTTAATTAAACTTTTGCTTTGAATTATTATCTACTCATCTACAGAATTTATAATTTTATGCATTATATCAAGAAATTTTCTCAATTCATCATCAGTTTTGAGTTCAGTTTAGTTTTATAACAAATAAAAAAAATTCCATGCAGTATGGCAAGAAGATTTATTTTTTAAATTTTATTTGATATAAAGATTAACTTTTTTAAGCAGAACTTCTGAAAATGTGATGGCAACATTTTATTAAAAGCTGATTTTTTTTTGAGATCCTCGAGAAGATAACATTTTATTTTTATTTTATTTTATTGAAAAATTGTTGAAAAAAACACACAATTAAATTAAATGTTTAAAAATTCATTAAAAATAGAACTTTGATTTATAGGAAAAAACATTAGTATCATTGAAAAACTAATTTTTTGAGCTTTAACTTGATGCAAAAATCAATCTTGTGCTGCAATATTTTCGGAAGTTATAGGGAAAAAACTTCGAAATGTGGATTATTTTTTAATTAATTAAAATTTTAATTAAAAATTCAAAAAAAGGGCTCCGAGGTGCACATTCCCGACATCCAAGGTATACATATACCAAATTTGGTAGCTGTAAGGTTGAACGGTCTGGCCTGTTCATCGCCAACAGACACACACACACAGGCATATTATGCTTTATTATAAGTAAAGATAAAGAAGTCTTTTAGCCTTTGGAATATGGAAAATGAGAAATTTTCTTGAAGATCACGAATGATAGCAAGATCAAATAAAAATTCCTAGAGATTGTTTAAAAGGTATAGAAACAAATAATTCATCTTGATCTATAGCGATTGCGTTTTGGATATTTGTTTACTTTAAGACCCCCTGTTTACTTGAAGAATTTCAAATTACGTTAAAATTTTCTAATAGGTTTATTTACCGACATTAAGATTAAAGTAAATACAAGTTGTGGAAGTTTCAATAAAGCAACAAAGATCGTTTTAAATATTTCCAGTACGTTGATAACAAATTTCGTCGTAGAAACATGTAAATTAATAAAATGATAGAGCTTATATCTAAAAATCATAAAATTGTCAAACTAATTAACTTAAATTTTCAAATAAAATTTAATACGAAAATTTATAAATAATTATGATGAATGAAATAATCGGGGTTTAATGTAATAATAGAATGCAATGATAAATGAAGCCTCATATTTATGATAACATGAGCCTTATTAATTTGTAAGGGCGAATTAAAGGCAGTCAATGATTCACAAAAAAATTAGACACATATGCTTAAATAAATGATGACTGAGCAATATCTAATTTCCAATACAATTTGGAAATTAGATAACGAGCCAAGAATCTAAAATAAAGACTGTCTTCCAATAGTAATTTCATTCAAAAATTTATGCAGATTAGTTTTCACTAAATTAGTTACTGAATCGATAATATTAAATCAATCAATTCATTCAGATTGTACATCATCCAAAAATTTGTAAATTAGACCAGATTATTAACAGACACAGTAAGAAATTGCGGTACTTAAGTATTAGACCGTCGATCCACCAAAAACTCGCCAACCACGCCAAAAAATGTAATGTGTTTGAATGCGTGTCAAATCAATTGTGGCGCGTAGACAATCTATTGGCGACCATTTTTTGATTTGGTGAAAAAGATCGACGGCTTAATACGTAAGTACCAAAAATGTCTCTCCTCAATTCGAATTGCGAGATTATGCTACTTAGACAGTAGGATCATTGATACACTTACAGAATATGTGTATGGAGTGAATAATACATAGTATTAAATTTCATTTCTGCATGTAACTTATTACTGTTTAAGATCACCTCATACTGAAGCATGGATTTCTACTCAGGCTTTCAAGCCAAAAAATTTGCTGATATCTTTTCTTTTACTCTAGACTTTTTTAATTATGGCTCTTCATGATATTATATTGATCTCTTTATGAGATTTAAATGTTATCTACTGATGAATCTATGACTAAAAATGGTAAAAACTATGCAAAATTCATAACTTATTTTGACTGACAAAAAATAATAGTTATAGTTAAAATTTAATATTATTTTAACACTAGAATGGATTTCGACCTGCGAATTATGTTTTACAACATCCTTTTAAATATTTTAAAAATGCTCAAAATTATTTACGAGATATTATTTAACATAGAAATAATTAGAAAATTTGACACTATTTGCTAAAGGGAAGTAAAATATTCACTATTTTCAAAATTCTGATAGAATTTTTCATTACATATTAATCGAAATTTTAATGTTCTTTTCTGGAAAGTTTAGACCATAGCATGTTAACTATTTTTAACTACTTGGAAATTTTAAATATAACTTTTAAATGGCATTAGTTTTATTCTAATATAACTTTTTGTTACTCTTCCGCTAACCGGATAGCAGTAAAAAGTCGCCAATTTAGAATTCTGCCAAATTTCTTGCAGCGATTTTAAAGCAAAAAATCGCCAAATAATGTAGAATTTCACTAAATTTCTCACAGTGATTTTAAAGCGAAAAATCGCTAAATAATGTAGAATTCCGCCAAATTTCTTACAATGAATTTAAAGCGAAAAATCGCCAAATAATGTAGAATTTTTCGCTGCCGTCGAGCTAACGGAAAGGTACCATTTTCTTTCTAATTTTAGATTTTTAAAAAAATTAAGACGTATTTTACTACAATACTTAATTGCTATTACTTTTAAAATTCATGACTAAGAGTAAATTTTTAAATAATGTAAGAAGCGATGAATTAAGCCTAAAATATTATAATTATAAGATATTTGGTATTAGAACTTCTGTTACGTATTTATATAACTGAAGATGATATATTCAAAAAGATTGAGGACTCTTCTGACTTTAACTGATTTTACAAATAATTATTCATTTAGCTACTGATTTTTGAAAATATTCTTCTTGATATAAATTAGTTAGCTAATCTTTTTCATATTTACAATTGGGCACTTATTTATTATACCGTTCAACTTTATCGTCAAATTTGATATCGTCGCCAATGAGTTGCTAAACCACCAGTTATGGCAATCTGGTAATACTGTAATCCGTTGATCTTTATCGCCAAAATTAAATCCGTTACCAATGAGTTACTAAACCATTAGTGAACAATGGCGAAGACGGTATAATACGTACGTACCTACAATTGATGTGATTAACGGAATTCCTAAAAGCTCTTATTCATATTATCCATTAAAGAAAATCTACAAAGAAAAACAAAAGAGTTGGATGTTCTCAAACTTCATTCAATACTACTCTCAGTATGAACATTCACTCCAGTACTAAGTTTACAGATTATTATTCATTTAGCGACTAAATGTTGAAAGTTGCTTCGATATCAATAATTTAGTCATTGTTGTTAGTTAACATAATTGTTGTACTTTAAGGAGTTTCTATAAAGCTACTATCTGCATTATTTATTACAAACTAAAGAGAAATAGAAAATAGTGTGATGTTCTCAAAGTTAATTCAAAACTACTCTCAGAATGAACATACACTCCAATACTAAAATTACAAATTATTATTCATTTAGCGACTAAATGTTGAAAATTGCTTCGATATCAATAATTTAGTTATTGTTGTTAGTTAACATAATTGTTATAATTTAAGGAATTTCTATAAAGCTCTTATCTGCATTATTTTTACAGACTAAAGAGAAATAGAAAAAAGTGTGATGTTCTCATCATTCATTCGAGACTAATCTCAGAATGAACATACACTCCATAACTAAATTTGTAGATTATTATTCGTTTAATGACTAATTAATGAAAATTGTTTGGATATAGACTATTTAGTTATTCTTGTTAGTTAATATAATTGTTATAATTTAAGGAATTAATATAAAAACCTTATCCTTGGTTTCCATTAAAGAGCTACAAAAAACAGAAAATTGTTTGATGTTCTCAAAGTTCGCCATAAAAGTAGTCTCAGAATGAACATCCAATTCAGTATCATTGTATCATGCGCATAACTTTGGTTTTCTGGCTTAGCAAGATAGAATTTAAGTTAAAAAAATATCCAAGACGAATATCGTAATCGATTACTTTTTCCTGACTATAAATAACGGTAATTCAATAAGTCCATTAAAGAAAACTTCCCACTGAGTATTGAAATAAATTAACTTTGCTGCTCCTTCCATTGGGAAACAAATGAAGGCAATATCAACTAACGAACTCCTAAGCAATTATTGTATCAAATCACGCGGCAATCATCTTTCATCGCCACAATTCTGCAATGCATTCCGATGCATCTTGGGAACTTATGACTCAAACAAATGCATTTTGTCCGAGGGGCTATGAGTAAATTGATAAATGGAATCACATTTTCCTCGAAAAAGGTAGCGTTTTATGAATAAAAATATTTAAAGCTGGATTTGTTGTTTCTTAGTGGTATGAGAATGATTAACATACATTAATCATTCTCAACTATGGGATTTCTACTAAATGCTGTAACACTCCAGGAAATATGAATTAATTTTAATCGATTGATAAAACAATTTATCTTTCTATTTCGCATTTTTCTCTTAGAGCAGACGAATCTAATTATTCTGAACATTGCAGTAAATCTTTATATATATATATATATATATATATATATATATATATATATTCTTATATAAACCTTTAAAGGGACAATATCTAATAATAGCACATAGTGCAAAACTACTTTTCAAGGTCAAAGAAGGACTTCAGATTTAGTTTCAGGTGGGTAAAGTTTTTAGTCTGGCATCCCTAAACAAAATATGGGTATATATTACTGCAAACATTATTTTCTACAAATTTGGCTGATAAATATAGTGCGACTAAATTAAGCATGTACAACTAATTAAGCAATATTGTAATCTATTAAATTAAAATTCGAACTCAAGTCTTCAACGTATCTCCCTGTTTCTGATTTTGCTAAACAAATTTTTAAATAAAATATATCTATATATATATATATGTTATTGTTATTTATAATACTTTTTTAAGCCCACTGACACCTGTCAGCAATTTAAAGCGATTGAGCGTCTCTCATTTTTCAGCAGCGCCAATTTTACGTCTTGACAGCACACACACGTTACAGCCCTTTTTATGTGGTGGACTTCATTCATGCATTTTCATTCATTCATCCACAGATCGTAATTTAGATCTGGAACAGAGAATGATCCTCTCTGACCCAAAGATGTATTATTATCGACATGGAGGACTTTGTGACCGCGATAGATTTAACGAGCACCAACCACCACACAGTCGAGAAATCTTCGGCTGCTGAGGTTTGAACTCGCAACCTAAGGAATAAGAGTCCAACGCTCTACGAACCAGGATATCCCGGCCCGCCATGTATACGTGGACGCGATAATTGAAAAAGAAGTTTTTAACTACTTGTAGGAAATTTGAGTCTTCAAATCTATCAAAATTTGTATATATTTTATTCAACGAAAATCTGTCTACCAAAGTGCAAGTAAAAGAAAGTAAGTAAGTAAAGAAAGTACCAAGTAAAATATGCGAAGAGCTAAAATAAAATACGATCTTGAATTTTATCGTTTAAAAATTAAATGAGTTCGAATTTTGAATATAGTAAGCTGGTTTCAGATTTCTATGAAATTGTGAGTGAAATCTGTATATGTTTAAAGAAAGGCTGTACGAATATAAGTTAACCCGATAGCAACAAAACGAAAATAGCTAGATAGACAAACTTCAGAACGAAGATTTTACCTCTATAGTGCAGATATCTGTAAGATTGTCTATTGGCCTGTGCTTTCGTAAATATATTAAAATGATAATTGAAACTCAGTGTCATAAATATATAAAATTTGTTATGACATTTTGTATCTAAAAGTGCTGATTTCTGCCAAATTTTTACAGAATTTTGATTAAAAAATGCCTAAGGCAATAAATTGATTTTTGTATACTATCAATGTTATGCCTGGTATTTATCTCCAAAAATACGCCATGAATGATATCATACATTCAGTAGAAAAGCATATTCATGTCAAAAGTTAATTGGTGTTCACGTGTTTCGCTCTACAACGGAAAGAGGTTTGCAGCAACTCCTGAAGGTATGGACTCCTGAGTACCCGAGGGCAGAAGTCTGACTTCTAGCTCACACACGTCACAAATCCTTTTTACGGAGCGGACTTCATTCAGGTAAAACAGTGACAGCCAGAAATGTACACAAAAAACATCCAAAAGGGATAAAATATTTTTTTAAAAAACCTACATTTTAATCTTATTATTCGCTTTCCAAATTTATTTATTCACCAATAACTGTAAGCATAATTTAATAATTATTAATGCGATAGATTTGTCTGAAACGACAGGCACTCGCACTAATCATAAACTAATCATCGCACTAATCATCGTATAGAAAAGATTCTATATGTATATATTCCTACAATTAAATTTCCATCACAGAAGTACCGAAACAAAACTTCTTTCTAATTTTGTTGTTGTTGTTCTCGTGTTTCACTTTACAAAGGAAGGAGGGGTGCGGTAGCTTTATAGGGTTCTTTGGATCCCTGAGCGAACAAGGGCAAAAGTCTGACTTCTAGCTTACACTTATCGCAAAACCTTCCGGCTGAGTAAAATGCGGACTTCATTCTGGCATTTCATTCATCCATCCACAGATCGTAATTTAGGTGTAGAACAGAAAACAATCATCTCATCCCAGAGCCCCCCGTGGTATTACTCTGAACATGGGAGCTTTTTTGAACATGGCAGATTTAACGTCCACCACAAGCGAAGAGTCTTCGGCTGGCGGGTTCGAACTAGCAGCCCAAGGGATGCGAATCCAACGCCTATCAATCCGGCTATCCTAAACCTACCAAAAGTCAATACTTCGTAATTATTTTACACCAATGCCATTCAAGGCGTTCCATGGGCAGACATGTTTATTATAGAAAATACAAGAAAGTTTTGGGGAGATAACTTTATCTGACAATTCCTATATAGAACATGAAAAGTCTGATCACCTGGAGGTATCAGCAACTATTAAAAATCCACGATATTTATTAAATATAAATGATTTTTAAAAATACCAATTATTAAATATATTTAAACGAGACCATGTATCAATACTCTGAAATAATTTCGTTAAGTAAGAAACATTTAGACCATTGTTTACTAATATTTTTCTCTGATTTTCTTTCTATAAGAATCGGCCCAGTGTCGCTTAGTAGTGCATCCCAAACTTCCTCCCCTCAGGATTTCCATTCCCGGTCCTGTTCGCTTGAGAGGCCTCGCATCACCACGCATGATGGATCTTATTTCGGTCAACTTTCATCCGAAATTGATTTGAATCTTTATTTCCCCAAAGATTCCCCCTGGAAATTCGACTAGATTTCAAATCTGGCCCTGTGCATACGCAGGAGTGGTACATGCCACCATATTAGCATCGTGTGCCAGCGCAGGGGAATACTTGGTGGCAGTTAGGGAGCAGAGAAATGAAGAAATAAGAGCATTATTTCTGATATTCACCCCAGTGGAAACAAACGATTCGGAGAGAGAGTGGAATCTCTTATAATTTTGCTTACTTTTGTTCAGAGATATTTTTTATGTCTGCAAGTCTGTGAGTAATTCCGTAAGGTTTTTATGATATATAATATTTATAACAATATTAAGATATTTTGTTGAAATATATAATTTATTGAGAGAGAAATATAAAGTAATGAATGAAAGAATCTCTGTCCAAACAAACTATTCGGTGAGAGAGTGGAATCTCTTATAATTTTGCTTGCTTTTTTTCCAAACATATTTTTTTGTGTTTGTAAGTCTGTGAGTAATTTCGCAAGAATTTTATGAGATATAATATTTATAACAATATTGATAAATTTTGTTTAAGTATTTAAGTTAATAAGTGAGAAATAAAGTAATGAATGAAAGAATCTGTCCAAACAAACGATTCAGAGAAAGAGTGGAATCTCTTATAACTTTGGTTGCTTTTATTCAAAGATATATTTTTACGTGTAAGTCTTTGAGTAATTCCGTAGGGCTTTTATGAAATGTGATATTTATAACAAACACTATTGATAAATTTTGTTGAAATATTTAATTTATTGAGAGAGAAATAAAAAGTAATGAATGAAAGAATCTCTCTCCGAACAAACGATTCGATCAGAGAATGGAATCTCTAATAATTTTGCTTGCTTTTGTTCAAAGATATTTTTATGTGAGTGATTCTGTGAGTAATTCCATAAGGTTTTTATGAGATATAATATTTATAACAATATTGAAAAATTTTGTTTAAGTATTTAATTTAATGATAGAGAAAGATAAAATATTGAATGAAAGAATCTCTGTCCGAACAAACAATTCGGACAAAGAGTGGAATCTCTTATAATGTTGCTTGATTTTGTTCAAAGATATATTTTTTATGTGGAAAGTTCTGTGAGTAATTCCAGAAGGATTTTATAATATAAAATGTTTATAATAATATTGAGATATTTTGTTGAAGTATTTAATTTAATGAGAGAGAAATAAAAACTAAAGATTGCAAAAATTAATGAGAAAGAAAAAGTAATGAATGACGAAATAGGAAGTTAAATTTTTTTACAGAATCGTGGCTAATGAATGGAAGACTTTAAAACCAACTATACTTAGATTATTTTTCAGCATTTTTTATTCATTGTAATTTCATTGAAACCTCGCTTGTCTTATTAATAGGGCTTTATCCATTATGAATAACCAATTTAGTTTAATAGAGCTAAATTTAAAATAGTTACTTCCCATTTTACATTCTTATTTACCTAGGATAGAGATAGAAAAAATATTAAACGACCAAAATTTCGAACTCGTGATTTCGACAACTCCTCGCGTTTTAGACATCCGGAGTTCGAAAAACCCGTTTTGGAAAAATATCTATTTTTCCTTCTGCCTGTGACAAAGATAGTTAAAGAAAGCTCAGAGTTTACTCAGAATGTTGTTATCTTATGGTGAATTTTATTAAAAAAAACTAATTTAATTTTATAACATTGATAATACCCAATTGAAATTTAACACTACCAAAAAGTAAATATGGAAAATGGAAACCTTTTTAAGACACTAATAGAAATGCCTTTTAAGACTGTTTTTATTAAATTTGTTTTTCATTCCTTTTTTATTCGATTTACACCGTTTAACTCTGTTTTAGCTTTGTTTATACTTATTAAAACAATAAAGGATTTGGAGTAGTACGAAAGTAAAGTACGAAGTACGAAAAATAAATTTGTTATAATTTTGATAAAAAAATAAAGAAACCAGATAGCTTGTCATCAGTAAGAAAAAAAAAGTTTGTTTACTGAAAAAAAGTAAAGTAATAAAATTGAAAATTCACTTACCCGACAGAAGACAGAAATCAGTAAAACGTTCCTAAAATTAGAAAAAAAGTTTTTGTAATTTTACTTTGTAAATTGTTAGCAATATTCATCAATAATCAATAAACGTGTGTGCGTGTGTGTGTGTGTGTGTGCGTGCATGTACTTTATTATAATGTTTTATAGGATATTTATATGCCACATTATTATGATCAGTCATAAACTGGTCATTATTATTCCACTTCTCAATGTAATATAAATGCCGTGATGGCACTGCGTATATTTTCATTTATTAAACCCATTCATTAAAATAAATCAGTTATGAACGTTTAAGGCCAGTTTCAATCAATGAACTAATTATTGCGAAAATCGAAGGTCTACTACCTTTAAACTTTTCCATAATTTCCCACTTTCTCTGCCAGGAGCATATGAAATTCATTAAGGATGAAAAAAAGCTCCACTTCACACCATGCCAAAACTGACCGGTTTTTAAATTGACAATTAGTTTTGATTTTGAAATGGCCAGATTTATATAATGTGGTGTAATTTTGGTTGGAGCTCTTTAAAAAAATTGATTTATTTTCAATTATATTTGCAGTATTTTGTATTACATTTGCATTTACATCATATATTTTTCTAATGCATCATAATATATACATTTGTGTATTGAATGTTAATTTCAAAAAAAAATTATTACCATCACATATGTTTCTATCTGAGGCAAAAAGCTCACAGATATTTTTATATATTCAATTTGAACTTAGATAAAAATCTAAGCCTTTTTCAAATATTTTCAGTTTTCTCATTTCCGTATATCTTGAAGAATAAAAATTTTCTCATTAAACTGGACTTTAAAATATTTTCAATTTTGATGGATTTAATTAGCATATATTGCCTTTTCAGAAACTCGTACTAATATGCCTTTAATTCTATCACCCATTATTTTAATGGAAAAAAATCAAGTCATATATATTTTAATATAATAAATATTACTTTGAAATATTATTAATTGCACTGGCATATATTTCCTTCAAAAGAAAGAAAGCAGCATGTTTATCATTCAAAATGAATTTGGATATCAAATTTTTAACAATTTCAAAAAGTATTCTTCTATACATTGTAACCCATTCTAACAATTATATCCAACACATTTTCATTACAGTTAAAAATATTTATAACTTATATAATTATTTTTAACAGCTGCGAAAATTATTCTTTTGTCAGCTGTAACCTATTTTACCATATATCTTCACCATATTTTATTTGACGAAAAAATGAAAACTAACAAGAAAAAGTTTAGAATTTTAAATGTTAATCGTAGAAGACTGTGTTTAAAAAGTGCAACGCAAAAGGAAAGAAAATACCAACACACTTTGTAAAAAATTTAAATACTTCAAAAGGAATATTAAATATCGAAAACAAGTGAAATTACTTACATTTTTACTTCAAAATGAAAAGAAACTATAGAAAACAGAAACAAATACATTAGATTTCAATTTCGATAAATTGTGTGCTTTATTCATTTAATTTCGTTCTCGTTTCAGATTGTTGTTGTTTTTTTTGTGGTAGGACAAATATAGCAAAAAGTTGCGAAGACCCAATTTCTTTTCAAAACGCTCAAGCATTTTAAATTGAAAGTTAGTGCAAAAACAGAGCCATAAGCATAAAGGTAAGATTCTGAAAATAACAACACCGATTTTTCTAAAAAGACACCGTTTTAGAATGAAAAAGAATACAATAATAAAAAAATAAAACAAGGATGGAACAATTAAGGTGTATCATCTTCAAACGGCAGCTTCTAGAATAAAACTAAAGAAAACAGTACATTGAGCCATTTGCCATCTGAAGAATGAAACTCAAATCTCGCTTTTCTAAAAATATTTAAAAATAAAAAAGAATGTGAAAAAAAGCATTTTTAGAACGAAACAGAAAAACGTCAATAATCCAAACAAAACAGAAACACATTTTACAAAGAAGCTTCTCTTTTGAGTGGAGCGACGATTGTGTATGCTTAATTTCAAGATTTTGTTGTGATTGTCATTCGCGTTATATATTTGCGCCATTTTGACTTTTTTTCTCTCTACATGGGCTCTTCAGTAATTGCGACTCCTGCAAGTAACTCCAAAACAAACTTCGCATTTGATCTTTTAATGTTCACAAAGTGATTTCATGGCAAAATCTTCAAAAATACGATGCTTTATTCTAATGCATGACGGTTACTTCTTTGTAGGGTCTTAAGTGTCTTTTTTTGCGTATTGTTTCCATTTTTAGATTTGCATTTATCTTTATGCAGAGTGATGGGGAACGGCGGTATTCTCTTGTTCCACTGCCATTTTTCGACAGAGTGTAATTTTTTCATGAATCTGTTTTCCTCTGCGATAATGTGCTTTTAATGTTTTGTTTCTTTCCTTCTGTTCATAATGTGGCGATTTAAGATTTTGCCGGGAAAAGCTTTTGTCGCTTTTTAGTTTAGTATAAAAAACCTTTTTAAAACAAACTTTTACCGCATATGGTTGTATACTCATTTTAATTGAAATTCTCGTTGCTAGCATTTAATCTTTCATTTGTTAATTAATAAAAATTTAAATAAGTAATAATGGGATTAAAAATGAACTAAAGCCTGAAAATATTAATGAAATAGCTGTTAAAATTGATATACTGTAATTTCCAGGAACTGTAGCTCTTTCAGAAGATGCAAATCTTAAGCAACATGGTATCTCCATAACTAATTTATTTCCAAAAGAAAACTGAATGAAAATTGTAGTTGTGAATGCTGATAATTCATCTGCGCTCTAAATTCTTGCTGATATTACAATTTCTCCTATATTACAATTTTTTTCAAATGGGCGATGATATTTCATTTCCGGAATGCCACAGGATATTTCAACTATTTCCAAAATGCCACAGGATATTT
>JAOUZG010030345.1:4292965-4305213 GCA_026289955.1 Argiope argentata | reverse complement strand
ATTTCCGAAATGCCACAGGATACTTCAACTATTTCCAAAATGCCACATGATATTTCAACGACTTTCAAGGTGCCATCTAATATATGCTGAATAATAAAAGAAATAAAAACACATTTAAAATTTCCATGTGTTATATCTTAAGCAATATGGCACCGATATGAATTATCTATTGATGATGATGATTTTGTGCCCACTTTACAGCTGAAAGAGTGGGTGCAGCAACTCTGAAGGTATGAAGCCCTGAGCACTCAAGAACAGAGATCTGACTTCTAGTTCATATGAAGATGCCACACACACAATCACTTGTTCAACCCTTTTTTATAGGTGGGGAGACACATTTACACAACTCCCAGATAGCACACAGAAGAAGAACACAACCATGGCCTAACAGGAATTCGAACCCGGGAAGCCCAGATCACGAGGCAGAAGTGGAATTATCTATTAACACAACTAATTGTTTGATATTTGTAGTTGTCGGTACAAGCTTGGGCTGATATATCAGTAGCATATACTGGCATTCCAGCTAATATACGCTGGAAACAGATATGTAATAGATTCTAATTTCAAAGAATTAGTGCAGGTTGATTCCAAATTCGCAGAACAACGTTGTAGTGGGCGCAAAGAAAGAGAATATAAATTATATTCACAAAGCAAACCCTGGTCACAATTCGTGTCTTTAATCATAAGTATAGCACGTTTCAATTCAACTAAAGCAAATTTATTAGTTTATAACTTATATATTAGTGGAGATATTTTAATGATATTTTCATCAATATACTTTTATTTAAAACACTAATTTATTATAATTAGAATGTATAGACGTAAGTTACCTGGTTAAGATTCAAAACAGGTGATAAATGATGAAAATAAATTAAAATGTTGTTAATGGAAATGAAAAAGAATACAGTCATGGAGAGAATGATGAGTTCAGCGTAGAGAACGATTTACATGGCCTTTGTTTACTTTTTATGGGTACGGCTTTCTAATGCGTATGGCAAATGCATGGTGTCGATGCTATCAAGTACGTATCGCTTATTGGGGAAAACAATTTTAATGATTCTCCTAAGTATCGCACTTATCAAAATCGCCGTCATTAATTGTCTTGTATTTGCTTTTCTATCTCATTATTGTCCTGCACAATTCATCATTTATTCTAAATTCCCCAGATTTCCATTTATTTTCGTTACGAGTACTTAGTATCGAGGTTGCACATAAAACATTTTGTTTCAACTAAATTCAGTCCTCCTTTATTCTAAAAAAATGGATTACGACATGGTTTACATATGTGGAAATTATTCATATCCTTATTCTCTAGTTCCCTACCAAATTTTTACCATGCATTTTATATAACCCTACATTAAATTTATCTTGACACCTGTATGCATTATTTATCGTCACAAGTGAACATTTGATTTCGCAGGTATATAACTGCTGCATCATTCCTACACCATCCCTATATCATATGGGTATTGAAAATATAGAATAATCTAGAAAATATAGAATAATATTCTAAAAATTGTATAACATAAAAATTACATAATCTATATTAATAAAAATGTATCTCGAAATGCGTTGCTAAGCGCAAAACTAGAGAACGGCTTGACCGATTCGGCTCATTTTTTTTAATATTTTCGTTAAGACACGAGGATGGTTCTTATGGTGAGAAAAAAATGAAAAAACTGCGTGGAAAGTAGTTAAAACGACACTTTTCTTACTTTCCCGCCAAAAATCTTCATTTCTTTTCCCCACACCAACTGAGTAAGATAGCAGGAAGTAATAAATTATGATTTGTTTAGAAAGAAATACGCGAAGTCAGTTGGTTTTCATTCATAGATAACGGGATGTTTAAAAAAGAAAGAAAATAGCTACTTTTATTATTAGTCTGTATAAATATTTAATTTATGCCTGCTCAAAATAAAGTCTGGGCAGGGAAGAAAAAAAAAGAAAGAAAAGAAGTGTGTGTGTGTGTCACCATTATTTCCTCTGTGCGCAGCATTTTGCAAGCTGTTTTTAAACTTTCGCATCTCTTGAAAACCAATTGTGTCTTTATTTGTTTAGTGTGTTTACATTTATGAAAATTTGAATCTCAGTATTCTATAAAAGCGTAGAATTTTAGACCTTTCTCTACACCATTTAAGTAAAATATCAATTCCGGGACAATCATTACTCGGATAGAAAGAGAAAGATGAGTAGTACAATGAACAGAACATCTGAAGAAAATATTACTAAATAATACTATAAATGAATTATATGATTATCAAAATTTGTTTGGTTTAAAAATATTTTGGTGAAAAACCTGTTATGAGACACTGCTACATAAAATATTATATGAAAATTTTAGCGAGCACTAATTCTGGCGAACCGACTGGTCGCCAAAGGCGGATAGTAGTATATAAAGCTGTTCATTATTTCATAGCACCATATAATATTGCAGGACATAAAAATCTATCTTACATTGTCGTAAAGCATATTGTAACCATTCGGTCACAAGATTATGACAAGATTTATTTTACATTATCGTAAAGCATATTGTACTATTCGGTCAAGAAATTATGACAAGATGGCAAAAGGAATCGGAAGAAGGTTAAATAGGCCGATCCACATTCAAAATAATACGGAACGTTTGTCTCTACGCGACCATCTGCAACAGAGTGGATGCCATCTTGTTCACTGGACACTGTCCATTTCCGACATACCTACACAGATTCCATCTGGCAAATCCTCCTTGCTATAGCTGTAATAAGAAAGGATGCCCAATTCACTATGCCACCAAATGCCTACTGACTCTCTCAGGACACATGAGAAATCCAGAAACAAGTCTCGATGAAGGGTTATGTGTCATTTGCGCTCAATCCCATTAGAGCTAACTCATTAGAGGGTGTCATTTGCCCTCAAGCCTTAAAAAGGGTACCACATTATAACTTTTATCTTTGTATGTAAAATTTGGCGATTTTACAATGTGCGCCATATGGTAGTCTATTCAATTTCTATTCTATTTCAAGTTTGCACCCTTTTTAGCAGGAATCTTTTTTTAGGTTTAGGTAATCGTAGCCATAATGTTTGTGTTTTATTCATTTATTTATTGCATAATGTGTGCATGAATAAAATAAGTAAAGTAATAATTGTAATTCATGCGTATTGCCATAAAAAAACTCCAATGTTTTCACGTTTTTAATATTTTTTAGCATTTATGTGCTTTTTTGGCCCTCGCCATGATCTCTTTTCATATTTTGGCTCCTCATCCTGAAAAGGTTGTGCATCCCTGAGCTAGATTTATATATTTTTTCGCTCTCCCTTTTTCATCTGAATTTAATCTAACCCCTAATCTAAAATAAACTAATAAAAATGTATCTAGCGTTCTTAAAGAAAATTTTACAGTTTTACCGTGAGAAAAAAATCGAATATTTCGAAGATAAGGACCCTTAATTATGTCACTTAATCTTATCAATGCGAGGAACGTGCATTCTCTTTAACCCCTCCAGATGCACGCCAAGTTTTCCTGCCAAAGTTGATTAAATTGCAGTAAACCTACCATGTGAGCGCAAATGACATCCTCTAATGAGTTAGCGTTAATGAGACTGAGCGCAAGTGACACAATCCCCGATGAAGAATGGTACAGGAGAGTTGCATCGAAATATCCTTCCAAACGACGAGATCCATTCCATAGTAGATTATATTCATGAATACCAAGACCTTTTCAAAACTACACAATAACTGAGACTAAAATGCCACTTGTCAAAATCAATTAAATTATTCATTCAAAAGTGCTCAAAAATTCCTCAAAAATGCGGTTCTCACAAAAGAAATCAAAGCACAAGAACAGACGGATGCTACATATTTCTGACTGTACAATGTTTGTTTATATGCTTATTGCTATCAAAAAAAATGTTCACGATGTAATTTGTCATTTTTTCTCCTTTTCAGCTAGTAATCCTATTTCCCTGTAATTTCAACTCATAGTCACTTTATTTAAGTATTCTTGTCACCTTCATCTAATTATTACATCACCAAAAATGAATGCAGTCGTGTAGAATTTGACACCGATGGGATCCTTTCTAAAGATCCCTAGATGGTTTGCCCTCTCTCTCACTTTTTTTTCCTTAATTATCATCTAAGAACATGATATCGTTTTGGGAATGAGGTTTGTGGGTTCAACAAAAATCCATAGGCAAAAAATTAAAATTTTATTATCTAAACGAGCATCTCAGAAAATTAACTTTTAATAACATGATGCTATCCCCTGTACAAAAGCTCTGATTAAAAATAAGTTAATGACTATAGCGAATAAAACCTATAAAAATGTTATTTTGAGCACGTGATTAAACGAAATGAAGTAAACAGGAAATGTGATAATTTTTTTTAAAAAAAATCAATGCGAGACAAAGTTTTTTTTTAATCATTTGCAATATTAAAGTGACTCATTCGATCAAACCATTAAAATGAATAAAAATAAAATTTGACATGGCACGACTATTTTTTGTGTGTGTTTTAATATGGTTAGTAAATAGATATGAAGTAAAAAACACTCTAAACCAACGTAATATTTGTAAGGAATTACACACATTCCCATAATTACGAAAGATTTAATCTTTATATTGTTATCATTCATATCTTTTATCCTTGCAAAGTAAATTTACCGTCTTTGGCAATCTGCCAACTCAGGCTCATAAAATTTGGTCGGTAGATGTTTACTTTAAATTCCTGTTTGCTTAAAATAAGAACCAAATTCATTTCTCCTTATTAGCTATAATTGTTAATTTCTATGCCTAAAAAACAATTGGTCATGACCTATTTATAACCACTAAATTTTAGTTGCGTATAATTTTGTGGAGGTAATACGATAATAAATTACGCTTTTCAGAAGGCATATATTTTATCATGTCAGAAAATGATGTTGTTTTGGGGTTGAGGTTTTGATGTCAACAAAAACCCTTTGGCGAAAAATTAAAATTTTATTATCTACAGAGCATCTCAAAAAATCAGCTTATAATAACGTGTTCCCATTGCATTTACAATAGCTGTGATTTAAAAAAATAAGTTAAGACTACAGCAAATAAAACGTAGAAAAATGTCATTTTGTGTACGTGGTTATATGAAATGAAATAAATAGGAAATGGGATAATTTTTAAATAATAAATGCGAGACAAAGTTTCTTTGATCCTTTGCAATATTAAAGTGACTCATTCAATGAAACCATTGAAATGATTAAAAAGATAATTTAACTTGCACGAGCACGGGGTGCTTGGCCATTCCAGAAATTATGTTCTGACATGAAACGTTGAAATATGCATAGCAGATTTCCTTTTAATCTTAGTTTTTCTTCCTTCCATCTTGTGTTCATCCTACTGGATAGATGGCTTAGTGTTATAGGCACTGGGGTTTAGTGTCATAGGCACTAGGGTTTAGTGTCATAGGCAAAATAGCACTTTAATTCCGAAATGTAAACGAATATCACATAAATTCCAATTCCTCTGCCATAAAATCAGACCTTAGAAACAATGCTACACCACGATTGGTGGAATTTTTTACTTAAAATCGCCAATAAAATCCTATCCCATGTTTCGTTTTAAAGTTATAAATGAGATGTAAGTGAAATGAAACCGCGTGCTTGAGAGAAATGTGTGGGAGTCCGAAGCCCTAACTATTACTCCATCTCTGGTACGCTTATGCAGATCATGTACAGCCTCAAATCAATATTTAGTTATAAAAATTTTATGAGTAAAATCGAATTTTCCTGGAAAGACACCAATATAGATAAACTTAAAAAGAAAAAAAACCTTATCTAAATATAAAATTTGTAAGCACCATTTCGGAAGTACGCGAAATAAGTTTATACAAGAGCAAGTATTGCTCTTTTTAAGTTATAAGATTAAAAGACATTCGAAATTTCAAATGTTTTTAAATATTTTTGAATGATACCTTTAAATAATAATTTTCATAAATGGTTGTTAAAATGCTGATATTATAACGTCATTTAAAAGTAACAATTACGTTATAATCTAAAAATGTAATAAACCATACACTAATTTGATATAACATTTCAAACAAAAACATTGAAATTATTAAATTTACAAAAAATACTCCTCATGTGCATTTCATAAAATTTGAAGAATCCAATTTTACTCATTTTTTCTTACAGTACAAATATTTATGACAAAGTAACTAAATTAAAATGTATTCTTAGTATGAAAATTAAATTAAAAATAATTTTCCTAAATTAAATAAGTCTATATTAAACTACTAAGCACTAAAATTGCTATTTAATTTTAAAATCAAGTTTAAAAAATCATACTAGGTACTTAAGATACATTTTTTTTAATATTTTTCTCTTATAAGTTAGAAATGATTAATTTTGATTCAATGTAATATTATCAAGCAATCCTGTTATTTGCCAATGTCATCTATAAAATCATAAAAACAGATTTTCGTAAAACTTATTTACTTCTTATAACCTGCTTTCTACAATACATTCAGAGAAAAAAACCTTCTCTTATTTATATGTTTGGTGAGAAATTTGGAAATATTTCAACAACAAATCTGTTCGTACTCCAAAATTGTCGTACAAGATAAACGAGCATACAAAATATAGAAATCCTATTCTTCTTCCAGTTTCAATACTTGACCATATCACGTTTTAATTTATTGTACCATTGGCGGGCAATTTTAGTTTTTTGTTATTAAATATGAAAAGTATATTTCTATAAAATAATGAATTCAATTCAATTAGATTTAAAATATATATATTCCGTGTTGGAGGGATGTCAGTCTTAATAAAAAATTTATATGTGCAAGGTATATTTCAATAATAAATTTCGTAAGTGAATATTTATCCTTCTATAACTAACTTAATCCAACTAAAATTTTTAGATTCAAAAATGCAAATTCTTTAGAGAAATCCTTTATCAAATAAATTTATTCCATTTTTCAAGCACCGTACATGACAAGGAATAAAAATAACGAAACTCCATTTTAATAAAAATAACTGGCTCGGAATATTATTTTCCCTCGCAAACACTCGACTCCAGTGTAAATGAGTTTTTACCATCAAGAAACTCTCGCCTCCATCTTTTAGAGTGCATATTTTTTTTCCTTCTAAAATTCATTAGATGCATCATTTCCATAAAAAAATATATTAAACAAAAAATAACAAGAAAAACAGGAGTTCAACTTTTTAATAGTCTCTAAAAACAATAACACTAAGAGGAGGACACTAATAAAAAAGCCCAAAATTAAAGTACTTTTTAGAGCACTTTTTCCTCATTATTACTACCATTATTTAAACCGTTGCCTCCTCCACCCATTTTGCGACCCAAAACCGATTGAATTTCGCCGTTATGAATGCCAATTTTTTTTCGCCTGGCGACAAATTTTGGCTGGTAAACGCCTGTTTTTCTCGCGATAATGAAGAATAATTAGAGTCGGCAAACGTCCCCTGAAATAAATCTTCCACAATACAGCCAACGCATCGCAGCAAGATTAGTTAGTACACACATACAATTAAACGATGTCTCGTTCTATTTTTAATCCTCGGACCCCTTACGCAGGTCGGACGTCACAGAGATAGTGATAAATGCTGTAAAACGTTTGGGGGTGTCGTGTGATATAATGAATAAAAATTAGAACTCCTAGGGCGTAAAGAGGAGGGGTGACGGAGTGAAAGTGAAGTCGCGACGCATACTAAACTATAGCTGGAACCGTAGCTGTTGGGTTTTTAGGGAGAAATCTGATGCGTCGGTTGATTAATTAGACTTTTAGGAGTGATTGAGAGAGGAAATTTTATCCCCTTCCATCCCATTCCCGTTAAATAGTAATTGTAAAACTTACTAGAGTGTGTAGCTGAAGAAAATATGATTTTCTTAAATAAAATTAACAAAAGAAAAATTATTTTTGTTATCTTCTCAAAGAAAAAATTATCTTTGTTGTCTTATCAAAGAAAAATTATCTTTGAAATAGTGAACTTTCACTCACGATTTCGTTCGCATGGAAATGCACACAACCAACCTAAAAACAATTTATTTACAATGTGTACTTGAAATAAAACAAAACTGCAAATCAAGTCCGAATTTCTTTAAAATCAAATCATGCCGAGTTTATTTATCGATCGAGATAGAGAGATAAAAACAGTTTAATACATGTTATTTTTAAACTTTTAATAAATAATAAAATACAGCTAACATTAATTAGAACACAGTGCACATGTGTGAATTTTCAACATCAATATGGGCATTAAAAATTTCTACGCTAGTTAGGGTAAAATAATACAGATTAGAAATTTTTAATTTACTTATTCTGTTTTATTTTAATTCAAAAGTATATCAAAATGAATCCGAAAAATATATTAATTAGAAATGTCTTATTTTAAATGCATCAAAGACTAAGAAACTAAACAAAATCTTTAGAATCAATTGGTCAAAAGCATGTTACGCCTAACCTCATTAGTGTGGGGAAAAAACAATCTAAGTACACTCATTTGGCAGTGGGGAAATGAAGATTTTTAGAGAGAAAGTTAATGTTTTATTAATAAAAAAATTAGTTAATTTTTTATTAATAAAAAATTAACTACTCAATTAATAAATAGTATCCAATGTTCTATTCTAGATATTCTATTCTAGCCTATTCCTACTTTTTGTAGTTAGTTTTAAAAAATGAGTCAGTATCGTTTCTTATATCTCAGCAAACGCTCGCTTCTTACCTATATCTATCACAGCAAACAAATGTAATTTTTTAAAACTTTTTTCAAAGTTTGAAGGGCTAATTCTTAGTAAAATATATTAAAAATAAAAAAAATCGTATAAATATCTATGTTTTAATTATCTTTTGCAATAATTTTTTGATTACTAAGAAAAGTTAATAGATTAATATTTATTATATGTATTATTGTTGAAATTCATTATTTTTTTCAAAAAAGACATTTATATTGATAAATTCAAAAGGCAAAAATGTGTCTCAATTTAAAATTTAAATCATAAGAATGGTTTCCAAGTTACACAAAGTAAATTTATATATTATATACAAAAACTGCTCGTTTAAAGAGGCTTAAATATAAAAATATACAGATTCCCAAAGTTAGGTCCTTAACAATTGGTGAAGAAATGAATAATGATTGACGTCCAAATGCAATACCATTGAATCCTATGAAAAATATCTTTTTTATTAAATTTCTTAGCTTATTTCAATGTTATTTATATCCCGTTTTGAATCCATTTAGATGTATTAGAAACTATTTAAGATGAGTTTTAAAATTATAAAGCGTTGTGAATGGGTAATGGTGATAACTAAGGTCCAAACTTCATCATACCTATCGGCGCATTTGATGCGTTGAAATTAATGTGAATTAGTCCTGCATTCCTTCTGTATTTAAGACATTACTGTGATTTGAGCTTTGACCTACCATTATTTGGTAGGTCAAAGCTCAATATTGTTTCCTCCATTTCATGGATACATATGGCAGAATCAGAGATCTTCTATCTCGTTTCCCTATATCCACACTCAGAATTCATCGCCTTTGCATCATTATTGATATTTCAAATCGAAGTTTTCTCCAAGCTAATTTAATTTGGCATCAAGTTTAATAAATTTACTGTTCTACACAAAGAACACTTTGTTTCGTACAGTTATATCATTTTATATTGAGCATCGCAATAAGAATTTTAGTTTTTTTCAACAAATCATTCCGCGAATACACATTTAAGTGCATTCGCAACAAATATCTGAAAATGTTCCAAACTCTAGAGAATATTTTTACAAGAAACCTAGAACAGAATCTAGATTGCGATATAAGGCGATTGTTCGCTAATTTTATGAATACTCAAATACAAAAAAATATTAGATTTTGACACTTTTTTACAGACAAATTCATACCAACATTTGATGCAGAAGCTCAATTGTTTTCAAAAAATAATATGCCAAATATTTATTATTTCAAATCATTACGTCTTTTAGATAATATGTTGCGAATTAACAGAAGTGAATTTGATGTCATAGACAGACTCTTCGACCCGCCACAAAAGCACACGGATCAACTATACAACTAAATGATCAGACGGCCGTGCATCAACACTGGTGGGAACAGGGGTTGAGTCCTAATGGCCATCACCGGCCACGGTACAGCCCTTCCCTAAGGAAATACGCCCTGTCGACGATGGAGGAGTTCAACCCTCACCTATTAGCATATCATCAATCAACGGTGGTGAGATCCAACCACCATAACAGAAGCATCTCATCGTCAATCATGAGGTGCTCCCTGCAAGATTACTATAAAGACTAAGCGCCAAATTTCAGCCTTCTAGATTACAGAGTTATGTACTGATAGTCTTCAAAGAAATATAGAAATCTAAACATCTGTTTTTCAAATTTAAGGCGATATGAACCATCAAAATAATGATAATATACTTTCTTTTTGTACACTTGATTTATGAAGAAGGAAAAAATGCAGAATTTTCTCATTGTCTAACATATTTCTCATTAATATGATATAAATAATATAGTTAGTCTGCCCCCTTTTTTCCTTTAATAGTTAATTTTTGCTATGTTATCCTTATCGATAATTATTATATTTAATAAATTATAACAGAACAGGCAGGCACTAAAAAAACATCTAAAGCAAATCCACAATAAATATTCATGTTTAAACAATCGATTTTTCTGACTCTGCAATATACATTAAAAAAAAACTATTTTCAAAAAAAATTACAAAAAATATATTTGACAATGTCTCGACAAAATATATCATTGCCCTTTTATATAGTCGCATTCACCGGAGTGTGTTAAACCCAACATCTAAGAAAGAGAAAATTTCTTTCAAAAAGCTGTGTGGTTATTTTAACACGGGATTCTTTTTGATAGCGGTTTCAATTAATTGCGCTTACGAAAATAGCGTTCTCTAATCACCTAATTAATTAATCTTTAACAAGCTACCTCTGTAATCGTCTTTTACCACGCATTTTTTTCAAATTTCTTTCCGCTTTCTTTGATAAACCCTTCTGTTTTTAACTTCCTCGTTTATTAGCCAGATGTTTCATTTACGATAGTGTACTTAATTTTAGTGTGAAATTAAGATATCATTCTGTGAAATTTTAAATATGCGTAATCCTCGTTATTTCTTTTCTGAAAATGCTGGAGAATTACAGATTTTTTTCTTTTTCCTTTATTTTATTATATTTGCGTATAAAAAAAAAAGGTGCAAGATCTAAAAATATGAAATTAATCCCTTTTATGTTTAGAAAACAGTGGCTTCGACCGAAATATTTTGAAACCGAATTACTGTTTAAAATTATAAAAATAAATTTTAATAAATCCTTATACATGCAGATATTAAATCACTCTTTTATTATAGTTTCATAAGTTACAGATACGTAATATTTATATCAGTAATTCATATTAAATGTGTCTACAAAAGAATGTCAAAATGCAGATCGAATACATTTTTAACCAATGTCGCATTTTAATACTGTTTTAATTTGTTCTAATTTCACATTTTATTACATTTAGATAATCTTTGAATCTTAACATTAAACATTTATTAAAAATATATCTTTCAATATTCTATTCTGATTTCGCCTTTTAATATATTTAATATAATATATTTTAAAAACTATGAGCAAAAATTTAATAAGAAAAAGTTTTTAAATATATTTCAATAAATAATTATAAATGCAGTGAAAAAGAGAAATCTACCAGTAAAAATATCGAATAAACCAGTACTTATAAAGTAAATTATAATTCATTGTTTCAAGTTGACGGTTGTTATTATACTTTAAATAAAGAACTATATACATTTTATATCTTTAAAACAACTATCTTTCTTAACAGATAACTGTTTTAACATTTTTCTTAATATGTCTAAACATTGAATTAAATCTAAGGATTGACCTGAAAAATACAAAGACAAGTCTACATGCATAATTAGATTAACGTTCCGTTGATTTTAGTTGCTTCTTTATTATCTATATGTGTATCCAAAAGCGCAAAGTAAATCTCAAATTAAATATAAATATCTAGATTGTTCAGTTTTGAACTGTCATTTATGCAAACATTCAAACAGACTAACATGACAACCTATCAATAATTTATAATATTCGCATAGAGTCACGATTTAATCACGTGAATTGATCTGCTAAAGCTTAAGTTTCAAAAATATTAAGATATTATAAGTTCATACATATAATGTGTGCGTGTGTGTGTGTGTGTGCGTGTGTGTGCGTGTGTGTGTGTGTGTGTGTGTGTGTGTGTGTGTGTGTGTGTGTGTG
>JAOUZG010030345.1:4253964-4277652 GCA_026289955.1 Argiope argentata | reverse complement strand
AATAATTTATGTTCGTTACAATATTTTCTATTAAAATTCAGACGTGAGAAACACCAAAATCTACGGAAATCAAACAGAGAGAGGATTTCGAATTAAGCAATTATGGGTTAATGAAAAAGATGTATTCTTGGTATATTTACAAAACTACATTGCTGTGCTCACTAATACGGGCCAACTATGAATAAACCTGAAACTTTGACATGAAAAATTATTTTTTTAAAAAAGCAGCAAAACCGATAGGAACGGCTACCATCAGTATAAAATTCCAGAAGCTTACAATAATTTATGTTCGTTACAATATTTTCTATTAAAATTCAAACAGTCACAGCCACAAGAAGATCGTCAATTCTAATGGAACAAGATTTTCAGAGGATTAAGAGTTTATGTTTGGCGAGCTTTGTTTCAGGAATGGATTTACAATTGGACAATCAATAAAATGGTGGGGTGTCAAAATAAATTTTGTTTTACAAGTGGATCGAGATTACCTCATAGTTGCACATAAATTTCGCTCCGTCACAATAACCTAAATTCACTCCAGACTCTCAGACATGCAGTTACTACGATGGAAAATATATGGAACTTTTGTTTCAAAATGCACGAATATATAGAATAAGGTCAAATTTTCCACTAATAATTATTTAAAAAGTATTGCTCAAAAAATGTCAGGGATATATTTATTTTTATAAATTTTAAATTTCATAGTAAAATTTGGATTAAGAACAATTAAAGCTAGTTCCAGTGTATGCCTTCATTATAACGTGAAAGATGTCAAAGTATAATTCTAACTTTCACGTTAAATTGTCCCTACTTTAGTTTGCAACATTAACATAATATCCCTAAGAACAACTAAAACATCCTATGAAAGAAAACAGGAGTTACGCATCCATTAGTTTGTAACATTTGCATAACATCCCTAACAACAAATAAAACATCCTACAAAAGAAAACCATAGACAAAGTTTTTGGATCGTTTGCAATACTAAAGCGACTCATTCAATGAAACGATTAAAATGAATAAAAATATAATTTAACTTGTACGAGCACGTGGTGCTTGGTCGTTCAGGAAATGATGTTCTGACATAATATATTGAAATATGCATAGCAGATTTCCTTTTAATCTTTTATAAAACTATTCACATCAAAGCAATTTTGTTCTCACGTTTACTAATCAAGCAAAGACTTCACACTTAATCCATTTTATATAGCCTTTCAACGTTTCAATCGTTGACAATCTTTGATCACTTTGTTCTCACCAGATTCCTTTGAGGCAATATTTCAATTCAAATGGATCACTGATATACCGAAGAATAAACTTCGGAAATTTTTTTTCTGTTTAACATTTAAAAAATATACAAATATACCACGGGAATGCCCCTCCTCGTCAAAAAAAGAATACTTTCTGACATATTCTTTAATAAAGGTGTCATCCCAGATAACACCTTTCAATGTCGATGATCCCGAAATATTTACCTTTGGCGAGAATTTATCGTTTTAACTGATTCTATCGTGCCCTCCTTGGCGAGATTCTTGGTGGTCAATCCTTGGTATAAATTTAATAAAATCTGGAAATCTAATTTGTGCATTAGACACATTTTTCTCATTGACCTATTTTCTCATATACTATTTAAAAACAAAGATATGGTTCACAACTTTATTTGTAGTCACAAAATGCCATTTCAAATTTCGCATATTTAAATCATTGCATTTTTAAACTATCACGTTTAGAAGTTTCTGAACGTATACACCAACTGACAATCAACTTTTTGTTGGATTTGGTTCAAAATTTCATAGATGTCTATTTTATCGATGTTAATTCTATGTTCCAAATCTTATCTATCTAGCTTTCTTTATTTAATAATTAACATATTAATTCACTTATATTCGAACAGGCGGACGAATTTCATCAGCACAGAATTGATTCAAAATTTGATAGAAATCTCAAAACGTGTTTGAGTAATGGTTATCACAGATAAATGAACATTATTATTAAAAAATCTGTTTTTCTAATCCAGGAGATCCAAAACGTAAAGATTCTTCAAAATCTTAAATTCTAAATTTTTGAAGATTACTACTTTCTCTATCTTACATATACATGAAAGTATTAAACAAATCATTAGGAAAGCTTAACGAATGTTAAACAATAGTGCCTAGAATACATTAAGCATACTTTAAATAAATATCATCTAGGATTCTTTTTTAATTCAAGAAGTGTCCCCAACCACATTTACCAAACATAATAGAAGTAGAAAATGATGCATCTGAATGTAAATGGCTGGAAGTGTGACCTTCAAACGTAAAGCTCCAGACCTTCAGATGTAAAAGTGACACTCCTTTATCGCAGACTAATTTCATGAAATTTACAAACAAAACTAGGCCTAAATATTCCGGTTCTTTTTTTATCACACTCAATCCATCTTCAGTAGTAGCTTCACCTCGTGAAGTGTTGCCTTGCATCGAAAACATTTAAGCTGCATGACATAAGTGTATTTTAAAGTTATGCAATTCTTTGTGACGAAGTAGAACGGAAAAGCTGCGTTATTTTATAAACACGTGATCCAACCATGACCCATCACTAGAAGAATTAGCATGTTTTTTCTTTAAGTCGCAGAAGGTTCAAAAAGTTCTTTATTTGCTTGCGTTTTTATCAGTTCTACCATCTCATTTTAACTTCACCTTCCTGTTTTATTTTTGCTGCAGAGATCACTGCCATCCGTCGTGCATTATCCCACATTTCAAATAGTTTACCTGATAATAATATCGTTTATTTAGACTCAAAAAGTGTCTTGGAATCGTTGACATCATTCCACCGTATCTCTCATCCAATATTATACCTTTCCAATAGTCCACCTGATAACTATATCATTTGTTCAGACTCAAAACGTGTCTCGGAATCATTGACATCCTTCCACCGTTTCTCTCATCATTATCATACATTTCAAAAAGTCCACCTGATAACTACATCATTCATTAAGACTCGTGTCTTGGAATCGTTGACATAATTCCACCGTATCTCTCATCCATTATCTTACATTTCTAATCGTCCACCTAATAACTATATCATTTATTGAGACTCAAAATGTGTCTCGGAATCGTTGACATCATTCCACCGTTTCTCTCATCCATTATCATACATTTCAAATAGTCTACCTGATAACTATATAATTTATTCAGACTCAAAAAGTGTCTTGGAATCGTTGATATCATTCCACCGCTTCTCTCATCCATTATTATACATTTCCAATAATCCACCTGATAACTATATCATTTGTTCATACTCAAAAAGTGTCTCGGAATCGTTGACATCCTTTCACCGTTTCTCTCATCCATTATCATACATTTCAAATAGTCCACCTGATAACTATATCATTTTTTCAGACTTAAAAAGTGTCTTGGAAACGTTGACATTATTCCGCCACTTCTCTCATCCATTATCATACATTTCCAGTGGTCCACCTGATAACTTTTACATTTATTCAGACTCAAAAAGTGTCTTGGAATCATTGACATCCTTCCATCGTTTCTCTCATCCATTATCATCCACTTCAAATAGTTTACTTCATAACTATATCCTTTATTCAGACTAAAAAAATGTATTGGAATCATTCACATCCTTCCGCCGTTTCTCTCACCCATTGACTGCTAACATTCTTGAATTACATGATAATCTCATTTGCAAGGGGATCACTGCCCTTTTCTGCTGGATTCCTTCGCACCAAGAAATAAATTAGTCGACAATCCAGCAAAATCTGCTACAAGGTGCATTAAAATCTCCTTTCTCATTAAAAGATCTAAAAATTCACGTGAGATCAGTCTGCATTCAAAATGAAACCCAGTTGGATCTTACAGAATCAAATAAACTTGAAACAATTGTTATTTTGGCCTTTGCTGTGGACATGCCTCGCTAATACATCAGCAGAATTTAAGCCCAAGATATGCGTCTCTTGTTTTTAACAAGTAGCGTCATCTAGGGGCAAGAGTACAACTTAGTTACACACACGTCACAACCCTATTTATGGGGCACTTTCATTCTTTGATCCACAGATCGTAATTTAGATCTGGAAAAGAGAACGATCACCTCTGACCCAGTATCCCCAGTGGTATTACTCTCGACATGGAGGACTTTGCGACCACGAACAGATTTAACGAGCATCAACCGCCACAATTTTGGGGAATCTTTTGACCGGTGAGTTTCGAACTTGCATTTTAAGGAGTACAAGTCTAACACTTAACCAGTCTGGCTATCCCGGACCTCTAACTTGAAACAATAAAACATCTAATCGTCTGTTGACCTTGTTTGCTTAGTAGAAAACTTGACGCAACTTTTACCAGATTCAGAATTCACCACACACGGGTCACACGTAAGCATTTGCTGTTGAGAGAACCCGCACCCCGATGTACAATATATCAGTATCCTATGACGGTTCTTCCCATCTTAATAGAATGTTCACAGTTTAACAATGAAAACATGCTCTATTTTCACTCTCTCTACATCAAGTTAAGAGACATTCTTCATAAAGTTCTTCATCTCCATCTTTTTAAAAGTGATTAATTTCTACTTTTTTGATTTGATTCATAAATAACTTACAGATTGTGTTTTACCATGATATCAATTTTTGTAGATTTTATAGATTGACAGGTCCAGGGAAATAATGCAATTTAGAAACAAACTTATAAAACTTTAAAAATAAGATTAACTTTCACAATATTATTGGCTTAGTTTAATCAAAAATTCTTATTATGGCAATAAACTCCAATAAATCAAACCTTTAAGTCATATTTAAGCTTTTGTTTTAAGAATTTTTTTCTCATTTTCTTATTGGTCTAAAAATTTTGAAATATCGTAGAAAAAGGAAAGTTTACAAGAATTTTTTAATGATCTGGTCGGGGGATAAGCCGTAGGTCGAACTCCCAATCTTATGGTTAGTAGCCGAGTAATATACCAATCAAGCAAAAGGAACTTTGTAGTTCGAAGGAAGTTATCTGGCTTATATAGGCTTCACCACAATCTGATCAAATTAGTATCATTTTGTATTTTTACGATTTGGTATTTTGCATAGAAAAATTAAGTTCACCTTTGCAAAGATAAACAATTCCACGTTATAGTAAGTGTAACCATGCTAGATACATTGAACCAAGAAATATAGCTCAAATAAATATTATTTTTGGCAACCCTTCGAGATTAGGCGATTGAATTTCAATAATTATGAGATAACACAAATTTCCGTTGCTGATTTTTTTAAAATTATAGTCTTGTTTTTGTTATTTTATTATCGACGAATGAAATGAAATTTTTTTAACAATATCTGGAAGGACATCTTGTATCTGACAGAAATATTCTTTTACAAGCCGAACATCTTGTATCATGCATACTTAAGAATATTTGTTAAGAATTTGTTTACATTGATAATTGACCCCATTGAAGTTTCAAATGGCAACAAGAGTCTTAGCATAACTTATTTTCTTGTTCATACTTGTTAATACTATAGTACGAATACGCCAATAACTAATTTCATAAGAGGCAACAAACCCTGGAGAATTCAAATGATTTTCTTATTATTTAATAACTCATATAAAATAGCATCTGATTACTTAACAAAAATAATCAAAGCGATTTTATCACAATAAACACACTAAGTAAGACCACATTTGGGCAACTTCAAGTAGTTTAATTTTCCTTTAATATCGAATCTAATTTATTTTGATCATTAATCATATGAGCAACAATTTATCGCTGTTTGTAATCTTATCCAAATCATCTCACCCTTTTTCTCCACTGTATATTTATAATAACCAAAAAAAAAACCATTTATCTCCTAACTAGCCCAAAAGATAAATGATTAAAAATAATTGTTAAAAAGCTGTGTAACCAAGTAGCATTAAATGGAAGGTTTTGATCCAATGCGTATACATCATTATCAAACGAGCAAAAATTCTCGTTAACCTTTAATCGTTATCGAGAACACTGCATTTTTTTTATTAAAATGTTTTGTCGAAAACGAGATAAAAATCTTAATTGATTTTCGTAAGCATGAGTCTGATTGTTAATTTAAAAATAAAATAAACTATTTGGCTTTTAAAATTCAAGACGAGTCATTGTTTAGTTTGGTATCCATTGAGTTTTATCTAAACAAGGGTGAAAAAAACCACTGGTACAATTCAGAAAAAAAAACCTTTTAATCGCACTTAAACGATAAATATAAAATCAAAAGCCAAACTGAAGCCTATTTGAGTAAATTTCAGATGCTTTACCAATATGGATTGGTTGAATCGGGATTCTTAATTTGCTTATTATTTTCCAAATTGGTTGAAATTTGAAAATTAGTCTTATTTAGTAATAGTTGTGCATAAGTTACAATTAAACTTAATGAGCTGAAAATTATGTCTAAAATTAATCTATTGATCAACTAATAAGAACTTCAGAATGATGTCGGTGGAATCATATTCAAAATCTTTCAACTACAAAACACTCTTCTATTTTAAAATGATATAATGAAAAGTGATTTCTGGTGGATCAACAAATGTAGTAATGGCACATGTATTGATTTCTGTTGGACCAAAAAAATGTACTAAATGTACAGGTTGTGATTTCTGTTAGATCAACAAATTTACTAAATGTACAGAATGTGATTTCAGTTGCATCAACAAACGTACTAAATGTACAGGTAGTGATATCTATTGAGTCAACAAATGTAAAATAATAAAGGTAGGTTAATATTAAAAGAACTTATCCCAAAACTGCAAAAGACCATGACAATGGTCAGGTATCTAAAACTTTTCTTCAATCATATCGTATTATTTTACCAGCGATACCAATGCAGCAGGAGGACGGTAGTCACTGGACAATATTCTAAGAATGCTTAAGAATAATAATGCTTCAGATAGATTTCTGTGAAATCATATTTACTATTCTCTGACTATGGAACACTCTTCTATACCAAAGTTGTACAATGGCGATATGAATTCTATTAGATCTATTTAATAATAACCGAAAAAAATTGCAAGAGAATCCAAAACTACCAACACGTCAAAACATTTAAACAGACATAGCACCAATATAGTATATTTTGTATATTTTACAATTATATTCTGTCAAAGGGCCAATGTTTACAACAGTAGTAATTATAAGATAATACAGATTGGCTAATATTAAAAGAACTTATAAAAAGAATGCTAAAGAGCATGGCAATGGTTAGATATTTAAAGCTTTTTTTGTACCACATCGTATTCTTTCAACAGTGATACCATTACGGTAGGATGGCGATAGTCTCTAGACATTATACTATGTTCAAAATAAGGCTTCAGATTAATTTATATAGAATCATAATCGCAATCTTCCGGCTATACATTTTTTATACTAAAGTAATACAATGACAAAGTGGTTACTTTTAAATAGAGAAATTAAAAATCGGAACAAACTGAAAAAGAATCTGGAATGTCTTCTATTAATGGCATCTTCGGGAGGAATTTAATAGAACAGAAATTTGATTAGATGGCGAAAGATTAATTGTCTTACTATCGAGTTCAAAGCAATCTGAGAATGTTACATTTCGGATGGCATGGTTTGAGTTTTTTTCGTCCCTCTGATTAACCAACAATGTTCAGTGGAATCATATCTCAAATTCAGAATCTTTATTTGAATTTTCCGTAATTCATGCAATAAGGTTTTGGAAACTCTATTAAAAAACCATTTGGTAGCTGATAGTTTGGAGTTAGTAAAAATGGAGTGTTACACTATAGAATAATGTTTTTTCATAGGTGAACAATATTCAAAAATAATCAAAAGTCTTCAAAATTTGTGAATTCGGCTTCCTAATTCATGTGATTTAACACAATTGGATTTCTTCTTAGGGGGTTATTTCAAGTAAACACTCCATGTGGAAACACACATTAACCCTAAATTATCACCTATGAAGTATTCAATGTCTTACGTGATTCTTTGGAGTTAGTAAAAATGGAGTGTTACACTACAGAATAACGTGTTTTCATAGATATACAAGATGATGAAAATCTTTTGGCCACTGTTCAAAAATTTGAGAATCGTTTTTCTAATTCTTGTGATTTAACCCCGTTGTATTTCTTTTTATGGGGTTATTTGAACTAAACTGTCCATGCGAACATACAAACTAACCCTCAACTATCAGCTTTCAAATAGTCAATGCTTTACATTAAACTTAGTTCGGTGTTGGCAAAAGTGGAGCGTAACACTTTAGAATTACATGTTTTCATGTGGCCACAGTTCAAAAATTTGAGAATCTTTTTCCTAATTCGTGTGATTTAGCCCCATTGTATTTCTTTTTATGGGGTTATTTGAAGTAAATGATCCATGCGGACACGCATCCTATCAGCTATCAAATATTCAACGCCTTATGTTAATCTTAATTTAGAGTTAGTAAAAATTGGGTGTTACACAACAGAATAACGTGTTTTCATTGCTGTACAGTATTTCAAAAAAGATGAAAATCTTGTGGCCACGGCTCAAAAATTTGAGAATCGATTTCCTAATTTGTATGATTTAACCCCATTGTATTTCTTTTATGGTTTTATCTGGAGTAAATGTTCCATGCGGATACACACACTAACCCTAAAGTATCTGCTATCAAATAGTCAATGCCTTAAGTTAATCTCGGATTTTTTTTATAGTAGCATGAGTAAGGTTTGTAAAAAATCGATTCATTATAAACAAGAGCCAATTCAAAAGAATAAGGAAAGCACATTAATAGAAAATGAATTTAGACAGCAATTTAATAGAATTGAAAAATAGTTAGATCTTCGAAACAGAAAATTCCTTTTACAACTTTAAGATTCTTTTTATTGAAAAAAGTACATTTTTCAAAAAATCCAAGAAGCTCATAAAATAGCAGCGAAAAAAATCATTGGCCCACATGATTTTAAAATGCATATAAATTTATATAAAACTATATTGATCTCACATTCATAAAGTAAATAAATGATAGTAAATCTTGTTGGTAAACGATAAGTATGTATACAAAAAATTATTAAAGTACCTTAATAAATAATCATATTTGTATTTTTTACTGCAATTATCATATATTACTTAACAGAGAGCTTGATTAGGAATACCTTAATTTCCACCAGATTATCGTGAAATTTATCGTGAATAGCTGAAATGCTATTATATACATGAAATATTGAACATTTTATTTCACAAGTATAATTGTATTCTGTTCATTCTCTCGAGCTAAACGGGGGAATATTGTAAATCTATTTGAAAATTTCATGGAAATTCGAATGCAAAACAATTTTAAACGGATAAAACACTTATTTCTGAGATATGTAGTACAGACATCTATATTGTGAACGAAAAAAAAATTAACTTACGGTGCCTCGTTCCTTAAAATCAAGAATCCAACAAAGTTATCGACTATTACCATGGAGTGCTTATCTGAAATGCATCAATGAACAATTTCGCGATGCCTTAAATAGAGGTATGATTTCTTAATTCGATGTTTCACTAACCTTGCCTTGAAACAATTGAAGGTGTAATCCAAAAGCGCTTCAATGGAAAACCAATATTTACAAAAAAAAAAAATCGCAAATGAATCAATACAATACAAACGAATCTTTCCGAAATGGCAGAAATTTTAACATTACGAAATTTATTCTTGGTTAACATTGAATTTAAATAAAAAAAAGTTGAAAATAAGAGAGCGAATTCACATTAAACACGGAAATCATTAAGAGTAAGAAAGATTGCTCCAATACCTTATTGTCTTCATAAAAGGAAAGTAGTAATTAATTTTTGATGATACGCATGATTGCAATATTTGCAAATATACCTTTTTATGTTGATTTTTGGTTGAAATTATTTTATGTAAGAACAAAATAAGTTTCCTATTAATAATTTCTTTGAATGGAATCGTATCTAGGGGGAACTAAAATATTTATCTTTATTTCGTAATAAAAATACTAAACAAAAATGAGGAACAATAAGAAAAATATTTTTGATAATTTTTAAATCTACGAAATTTTTTTAAAAATCTCCAAAATATTTGGGACAAGAAAAGTTTTCATTACTTTAAAGAGAAACAAGCAGAGATGTTTCATCAACCTGCAATTACAATTATGGAGCATATTTTATACAAATGAAACATGAGATATTGTTTGAATACATTAACAATTCCTAAACTACAATTTTTAATTCGAATGCACAGAATTTTTAAAAATAACTTTAATTAAAAATAATAGGAGCTTACTACCAACTTTGTTTCAGGGCATTCTTTCATTTAATCTAATATTAAGTGAATTCGAAATGTTTAGGTTCTTTTCGCATGCTTTATTTGTCATTTTTATAAGGCAGATATGTTTAACTTATTAGAAAAATATGTGAAATTTTTTTTCGGTTTCCAATGAGCTGCAATTGTTTCTTATTTACTATATAAAAATGTAGTGCAGTGTATGAATTTAAAATATTAATTTCAATCATGTTGAATTTGAGAATTTTTAGGAAGAATATGAAAGAATTTTAATTAAATCTGAATATAAATAAATAAGTTTATTTCTGAATATCAAAATCCGAGATAAACTTATAACATTGAAAGAAATACTCATAAATCAAACCACCAGAAAGAATATTGCTATATGTTTTGATGATATGATTTATATGAGAAAAAGTCCTATTTTTAATATCATAATTGACTATTAACTCATAGTCTTTATTTATTTTTTATAGACCTATACATTCTTGTTTAATCTTTCCCTGATGAAACAAGAATTATGTAGATATAAACAAGATGTCAAATTCTTTATTAAATATTCAGAGCCAACAAATACAAACATTTTAAAATGGTAATTTTTAATAAATCTTTTCTGTCACAAATACATTTCTTCTTTTTTTAAAAAAAAACTTGCATCTTTTGTCGGCAGACGCATATAATTCAAGGATCTGTCTGAGAGAAATCTGGAGATCTAATATTTTAAAATAATGGCTGATATTTTTGACATTGTTAATGCATTTAACATAACTTAAATTCAAAAAAGAAATGAGTAGAATAAAAACTCCACCAAAAGAAAGAGTTTTAGGTAGATTCCTAGAGGAAGACTACCCAGCCTTCCAGAAATTTTCTGTAGTTCTTCACAGAGAGTCCTTCTATAGTCCTTCATGAAAATGTGTGTGTGTGTGTGTGTGTGTGTGTGTGTGTGTGTGTGTGTGTGTGTGTGTGTGTGTGTGTGTGTCATGAGAGGAAATTTGCGAAAAAAAATCTTGTAAAATTCTTCAAAAAAAAATCTTTTTTTTATATATACATTTTATCAATGTCCATTCTTTAAAGACATTTATTACGTTTATTCCCTTCATTTATGTCATTTTTAATGTCTTTAAATACTCATGCAACTAAAGTTTATCTTTGCAGTTGATTCGTATAGGAAGGTAATTAAATTTTATGATTAACGTCTGTAAGTATTGATTTTGCTTGAAAGAAACATCTGGCCTGACAAAAATTTGTTACATTTTTTTTTTGCAAAAGAATTAGACTTTAGCAATCAGACATTTTTTCCAATTGGACAACATTATTAAAATCCTTAAAATTAAATCAAGTCGTGTTGACTTTCATGGAGTCATTTGAAATTTAATGCGCGGAAAAGTGTTGCAAACAGGAAAATATATTTTCATAAATATTTTTAAAGACTATTTCGATATACTAAAAGCAATCATTAAATTTACATCGCTCGAATATACAAATACATCAAATTAAAAAGAAGTAGGATTGCTTTCTAGTTTATATATTCACAAAACTGCATTAATTAATTTTTATTATATACATTTAGAGGAAAAGAAATTAAATGAAACATTGTATCATCTGTTCAGTTAAGGTAACTGCTTTCCCATAAAAGACTACTAATTTTCTATTCAGACCGAAATTTCTAAAAATAAAATTATACAGTTATTCTTTGATTCACATTTCTCTAATTTACACTAGCGTGCACTGTAAAAGCAGGGAAATCTGTAGAATCTCCCTGCTTTTACAGTGCATAACCCCTCCACTTCCCCAAAGGGTAAAATTTCGCCAAATCTCGTTTAATATCTCCGCCGCCATTTAATTTCTCGTTGACTCTTGGAAGGTTTCATTTCTCAGAGGTAGAATACGTAACAACGCGAAAAATTGAAGAATTTTGAAAAGTGCGCCAAACAGCGCCAAGCGGAGGGGTGATTCTCCAGCCTAGTCGTAAAAGCAGAATTATGACAATCTGAGCTGTTTTACTAATTTTTTTTACTTTGTTTTCCTCAATATGATAAAATATCACTTGACCTTAATTTTCCTTTTTGAACCAATATTTTAGTCTTTTATTGTTTTTTCTGCTTTAATTTCCTTCACTTACAATTTATGGGGGCTTCTTGTGACTTTTTTTGCCTTTTTTAGCTCTTCTTCCATTGTTTCAAATTTCCAGTGAAAGTAGAACTATTACGATACAGTTGTAGAAGGTGATGGAGAACAATAACAAGAAGTTGTACTTATTTTATTTTTAAATTATTTTCAGTAAATTATTATTTCAAACTATAGTAAATTATAGTATATCCTCTCTAGAGATATAAAAAATACTTTTTTACTTTCTTTAAAACTGCATGTGGATTTTTGTCATATTCCATTTAAGTGATTATTTATTTTTTATTAAATATTTCCACATTTAATTGAAGGTTTATAAATATACAAACTACAATTTTAATTACCTGTGACCATGCAGTTCTATCTAAACAAAGATTTCTTATGATTTCCGACAGCAAGTAAAGGTTTCAATGTAAGATGTCTATTTTACGGCCTAATTTCTTAATGCAGATAGAGCTACTGATTCAACTTGGACAATTCGAACTCAGAAAATGTATCCTTATATTATTATTAATTGTATACTTGTTACCTTGAGAGGGTGTTACTGATTCTAAGAAATATTCCTAGAAAAAGAAATTTGTAAGTTGATAATTTAAATTACTTGTTTTTTTCTGAAAAAATTCAATTGAACGTTATTTGAAACATGTGTTTGAGAAACAGCATTTTTCAATATTTTTAACGCATCTAAGAGTTGACGTCAAAGTTTAAGGGTTTTAAGTTAAGTTCAAATATATTCTTTAGAAATTTCACATTTATCATAGATATGTTAAACAATTAAGCATTACATTGGTTCAAACTAATTTTTCGTCATGAGACATAAGTTATATCACTGATTCTCCAACCCACCTGAAGGCGCACAGATGAATTATAAAACTGCCTCCGCAACTGAAAAACTGACGGGAACTGGGGTTGAGTCCTAAGAACCATCACTGGCTACGGTGCAAGCCTCCCCATAGGAAGTAAGTCCCGTCATCGATGGGAGGAGTCAGATTCAAGGGTTATTTGTATACCCTCCAGGGCGGTGAGATCTAACCACCACGCCGGAAGCACCTCATCCTCTTTTCGAAGTGCCCCCCCGAGGGGATGGGACATAAGTACGATCTCTAGAGAGGATATAGTACATAGGTAAATAGGTAAATTTCTATTTCTATTTTTATTTCTATTACCTCGTACATAGGTAAATTTCTATTCTATTTTTATGCCTGCTTTTTCTGTAAATACTTTTTTTAAAAATAGATTCCACTATTAAACCATCAGGATGAACATCTGGTTTTCTTTAATTACAAATCCATTTAAGGGATGTGCTCCAGATACTTCTGCACATTTGTGAAAACTGGTCTTCTCATCATGCATCGGTGATTCATTCATGAAAATAGTTTCCGTTTTAATTTAAATAATGCAATAAAAAAACTAACTGAAACAGGCTATTAATCTCAAACTCATTATCAAAGCTGACCATCGTGAACAGTTCCCACGATAAGCGTTTTCAGGCATTTTAAGATTTCGTTGCAATCGAAAGGATGAGTGACTCTCCACTAATGAAAGAGTTAACTGCTTTAAGAAGTTATTTAGAATTGACATAGTTTCCTACCGAATTGGGAAACTTTAGATGAACGATTTCGATTAATTCCACTTTTCATATAATTAGGAATTGCTTTTTTGAATCTTACGCATTGGCTTTTTTTACTCAAGATATGTCATAAAAATATTATAGGAAAATAAACGACAATATCCAGAAATGGGGGTTTGTTCTAGTAAAAGCAAAATGAAATTATTGAATTTCTATAAGGCCCTAAAGAAGGTCATTTCCATTTGTTTAGTACAAGGCTAAACTAAAATCCTTGAATTGCATTACAAAGAATCTATGAACTTCCTTTAAGAACAATAAGGAATTTATAAAGGACAGAACAAATTCAAAAAGGTAAATTTATATTAAAAAATTAAGGATATAAAGAAAAATTGGGATTATTTCGATTTGATGCAATGTCCTTTCTTATAGAATCATTATTTTTTAAATTCAGATCAATCAGGCGAAAAGAAAATGTCTCCAAATCAGAGGCAAAAATTAAATATTCACACTACTTTCAGTAAAAAAAATATTATTCATATTTATGAATATTTTACTTGTGTTTTAGGACAACAAATACATAAATAACTACAAAATATAACCCATTTTTCATGTATATTTTACTTGTTGTTTAAGACAACAAAATCAAAAAATAAATGCAATCCTATAACGCGGTAAGCAAGACTGTTTATTTCGTATGTTTCAAAGACATGATTCAGAACTAGCAGAGTCAATATTCGTGAGATGAGTGTGAATCTGAAAAAGAAAACGTGGTTCATCCGTTTACTAAGCCAACAATTTACGAGTTTGTGTCAATATAATCTGTATCGAATTCTTTGAGTCGTCTGGTGATGTAAACAAATGTTCTGTGTAAAAATCGTCTGAAATGACGTAAAAATAGACACAATAAAAAAATGCCTATTTCCCAAAAGGTTTATATTATTAAATTAAATATCTACTGCATTTTAAAGGAGTTTTTAATATGTTTAAATTAAATTTCTACTCATAAGTTGGTATAAATAGTTTTTTTAATAGATCAACTTTAAGGAAATTTTAGATTTCAGGTTTTTGTTGGTAATAATGAAGTTACAATCTGTAAATTACGATAAATGTGATAAAGCATGCGATACAATATTATTTATTTAGGTTAATGATAAAAAAAACTACTTCTCATAGATTAGAATAAATTAAATATAAGAATAAAATATATAAAACATGCATGGTAAAAAAAATTATGCATGAATTATATTCGGAGCTGTTTTCGAAATCCAACTGAAGTTTATTTGCTGAAAGAAACTAAATAGAACAACAGAAAGACGAATTAAGTTCAAATTATTCCATTCTTTTCAGAAAAAGATTCAACTGAATCGAAAATATGATTTTTTAAATCAGTTGTTAAGCTTTTCATTTTTAATTTGAATTGACGCCCTCTAATGTAATTGTTCCATTTGAAAATGTCTAATATAGTTCAATGAACATTAGTTTTGATTCAAATGAATGGTTTGATTTATATTTCACGCCTTGTAAAAATTTTTTTAATTATAGAATTATTGTCTACTTCTATTGAGTATTAATTTGTAACGGTTTATTTAAATTTCGTAAAGGCATTTATTCTATGAAACAAATGATTGAATATGCATTTAAATAACATTCGTATACTAATTTATAATGAATGAAATGTGTTGTGCTTTCTTTTCAATGAGATTCATATGATGCGACAATTTCGTTTCATAATAGAAGGAGGTCAAAATGGAAACCGGTTTCCCTTTTATAATCTTTGAATGCATTTTAGGCTTGCTTTTTAGCTAATGTGATCATCATTTTCTTTTTTTAAGACTTTGAAAAATATAAAAATACAATAATTACTTAACTAGTTATTATTTTGTAATTTTTAAAATATTTATTTAAAAATATAATGTATATAATTCTTCTATTTTGTATTAAAATATTTCTAATACTTTTTTTCATTTGCAGCATATTTCTATTTCTTGACAATTTAAAACTCTGAGCAGATGTAATATATGAAATAATTATACTGCACCATATCTTCCATAGTAAGTGAATTTAAATTCTAGAAACTGTTGTAATTAGATTTATAATTATGTATTATCTATTAAATTATGTATTATCTATCTTACACAATGTATTATCTATTATAAATAAAATTCAAGATATTCTTAATGTCAAATCTCACTTCTACTCTTGAACATCACAAAACTCGATAGCAAATACATTTTTATATCTATTTTTGAATGGAATTTTTAAGCGTAATTATTCATTGTTAACATTTAAGATGCAAGAAAACAATTAATCCGAATTAAATTCGAATACCGAAATAATTGTTTCTACTGATATTTAGAATCGAAAGAAAACAGATCAAGCAAAAATTGAATATTTATAATCTTGAACATTTATAATATTCATTTCCTATCTGAATTGTAATATTTCTTATTTCAAAACGCAATTCTTCATCTAATAAGTTGGCTCTATGTGTTATTTTCTAATCCACTGAAACGTACTAAATAATGTCATAGTCTTGAAAAGCTAAACTAGAAGATCATCGTTAACGTAAATATGGCAAAAATAATATGGCAAATTGTTAAGGCCTGATTCTTGATATTCTCACCTATCAGCATATTACTAACCCACTGAAAATGAGCAAAATAACGTCATAGTCTTGAAAAGTTATGTTAGATCATCTTTATTAGATAATATAAAAGTAATATGGCAAACTGATTAGATATGCCAAATCTCTGATTACTGACTTTTTCATGTATCAGTATTCTGCCAACGTACAAATATAGTATCAAATAATATCATAGTCTTGAAAAACTATGATAAATACTCTTTATTGTATAATATAAAATTAAAATAGTAAACTGATAAGATATGTAAAATTCCTGATTCCTGACTTTTTCTTTTGTCAGCATACTGCCAACCCACAAAAAAAGCGTCTAATAACGTCATAGTATTCAAAAACTATATTAAATATTCTTTATTGTATAATATAAAAATAATATAGTAAATTGATAAGATATTCCGAAATCCTGATTCATGACTTTTTCATCTATCAGCATACTGTCAAACCACAAAAAAGCATAAAATAATATCACAGTCTTGAAAAACTACGTTAAATAATCTTTAATGTATAATATAAAAGTAATATAGCAAATTATAATATATGAAAAATTCCTCACTTTTTCATCTCTCAGTGTACTTCCAATCCACAAAAAAGTATCAAATTAGATCATAGTCTTGAAACAGTCTGTTAAAAAGTCCTCACAACTATGTACTGTAAAAGTAGTATGGCAAATTGAAAATATGTCAATTTCCTGATTCCTGTTTTTTTCACCTATCCACACACTGTTAACTCTCTAAAAATGTACTAACCTATGGTATAGTCTTAAAAATTTAAGCTAACTTTTATTTAAAGTGCATAATGAATAAAAAGTATGGCAAATTGCTAAGGTGAGCCAAATTCCTAATTTTTTCATCTATCAGCACACGCTCTGAAAAAGTTCTAAATATCGTCATAGTCTTGAAAAATTTATCTAGAAAAACATCATTGTTGTTTAGAGTAAAATAAAAAAGCAAATAGATAAGATATGCCGAATTCATAATTCAGGAATTTTTCACTATCATCACACACGCTGAAAAAGTATTGAATATCGTCATAGTCTTGAAAAGCTGAGCTAGAAAATTCTCATTGGTATATAATGTAAAAATAGCATAGCAAATTACTAAGATATGCCAAATTCCTAGTTCAAGAATATTTCACTATCATCACACACGCTGAAAAAGTATTGAATATCGTCATAGTCTTGAAAAAATAAGCGAGAAAATCCTCATTGTGTAAAATAGCATAGCGAATTGATAAGATATGCCGAATTCCGAATTCCTGAATTTTTCACTATCAGCACACACGCTGAAAAAGTATTGAATATCCTCATAGTCTTGAAAAGCTGAGCTAGAAAATCATCATTGGTGTATAATATAAAAATAAAAAAGCTAATTGCTAAGATATCCCGAATTCCTTATTCATGAATTTTTCATTGTCCACACACTACCAATCACACTAAAAATGTATTAACTAATGTTAGAGTCTTAAAAAGTTAAATTGTTATTATTGTAAAGTGTAAAAATAACATGGCAAATTGCAAAGATATGCCAAATACTGATTCCTGACTTTCCCCCCTATCAATTGCTAAGATATGCCGAATTCCTACTTTTTTCCCCCATCAGCACACCGCAACACGCCTAAATGAACTTGAAAACAAGCAGATCTGTGTTCGTGCATTTCGTAACACATCTAACCGAATCCGAGACCAAAACCGACCCATTGTTTGGAGCCAATCGCCCATCCAGCACTCATTTGCATGCCGTTTCGAGGGGACAATGACAGATGGATGTCCATCAGTGGCACATTCTGGTGGATGCGTGTCGCCTGCTAATGGCGCACCTGTGTTTCGGGATCGACCTTCATGCCTCAGGTGTCTCGGCTCTGCCCAATTCTCTCTTAATTGTTTCCCAGCACAAAGGATGCGTAATGTATGATGGGCACAGTTGCCGTCCTGATTGGCATTTGTCAGCAGTTTTTGACACAAATTGGCCGGGTACTACCTCGCTTGAACTTGGAGTGCCAGATTCCACGGCGAAAATAATGCATATATGTGACATGAATTATTCAGAAGACTCAAAATATCTGTAAAATTCTTATCATATGTGGCATACCACACATTTTTTAAAAATAAAACAAAAATCAATGACACAAATTAATTACTTAGATACAAAATGGAAGTGGAAGTTTATCGTCTGAAATTCTTAGCAGTAGTTGAAAGATAATCTCTTTTTTAACTTCGTTACTGTAGAATTTCTACAACAACGAACACGATGATGAAAATGTTGTAAATTTTTGAGGTCAATAAGTATCATTTAAGATCTTCACTAACTTGCCAGCAATTTTTGATACAGAATAATAATTTGATTCAGAATTTTTGATACAGAATAATTAGATTCTAATTATTTGGAGCTGGATTGCTGAATATCACAGCAAACTGATATCAGATATAATATCTGCATAAAAAAATTTTACATGTATCATTCTAACGGATTTTTTAAAAAAGAAACATCAATGATTTAAACTAATTATTTAGATTTATAGTCTAATATTATTGGCATTCTAACAAAAAACTTGAACCCGAATACTTTTATTTTCGAAATTGCAGAATTTCTTAGCGTCGTGATAAAAGGCTGCAAGTTTTCCGTGGCCAAAAATTATCATTGATGATGATGTCGTGTCCGCTTTTTACCGCGGAAAGAGGGGTGCAGTAGCTTCTGAGGGTTTGAACCCCTGAGCACCCGAGGTCAGAAGTCTGACTTCTAGCTCATATGAAGACGAAACACACACACATACGCTCGCACAGCCCCTTTTTACAGGGGGGCACATTCACACATAGCACTCAAAGGATCAACCATGCCCGAACCGGGACCTCCAGAACACGAGGCAGACGCGCTACCTCTGTGTCAGCAAGCCGGCAAAAATTATCATTGAAAATCTTATTAATCTTTATCTATTATCTATATTTTTTTCAGCAAATTTTGACATAAAATGCCAAGATATTGTTTTATTTGAGTTTGGAATGCTAAACATCGTAGCGAAATGACTTCGCTGTTATTTGACTTTGAATATCCAGGTGGCTCATAATATGTGTGAATTTCTTATCAGATTTGACATCCTAAGAAGGATTCAAATTAATAAAAAACATGTTTTGCAAAAATTAGATAGTTTGATTTTAAGAAGATGGTGGAAGTAATATATTGTTTTTAACTGCAAACAGCGTTTGATCTAGAGACTAAGAATTTCTTTATCCGGACACGAAATAGCTGAATTATATATTTAAAAAATGTACGAGGCATTACAGAATGTCTAGGACAAAAATATTAGTGAACATTTCTCATATAGTGCATTCGCATCTCTTAAATGTTAAATATTCATTGATGAATTAAAATATTTAGACAATGTTTTAGAAACAGAATACTGTTACAATATTAATAAATAAAAATAAAGTTCCCCCAAATCATATAATTGATTTTTATTGCAATATTCTCATTTTAAATATTAAATTGACAAAAACCAAATCATGCCATGAATAAAAATGATGTTATATGAATCTCACAAAACTAATTCGTCCTAAATGCCTGATGACAATACAGTGACACAAATTGTTTCAAAAACCTGATGAGGGTTCTAAGTTAAGTGGCTTAGTAAAGAAAGTGACAAGTAAAAGAAAAAAAAATTATCTATCCAAGCTATATTTCTTAAGACATTAATGATGAACCTTTCTTTGGCGAATTCAGAAAAAATACATTTCCGCAATGTAGTATATGTATTTAATAAAACTTATTTGGTTATTTAATAATAAACTAAATTCTGTATGGTCAATATTTCATTACAATATTAGTTTTTGATCGTATTTTCGTACATTCTCATTGTTTTTCTACTCTGATATTGTTTACAAAATGTAACATTGTATCGACAAGTTGAAGATGTTTGTATTTTTCGAACGAAACAAAATTCTTATAAATCATAATGTAGTATCCATTATTGAATGGATGAAAATCGCAGAAAATACATGCAATCTGAAGGCACTGGATTATCTCCTTGCCAGTGTACTGCAGGAATCTGAACAGAGGTTTGGTGCCATCATGTGGACAGAAATCATCTTTGATTGTCTTAAGGTGCCGTTCTTCATGCCCGAACGTTTGATAAAAGCGACGTAGCTGGTTTCTCACCCGGAAATGTGTGACATTTTCCTATAAAGACCATTTTATGTGACGCCAATGGTCACAACAGAGTATATTATCGTTGCAGCGGCAGACATCAAAAGCAAACCGGGTATTTTCAAGTGCATTCCGGAAATTGTTTCCACTTCGTTATAGATTGTGCAATGACGTTAGCAGCTACCGCTTCCAATAACTCTTTATAGTATCTAATAAAATAAATTTTTTGTAGATATTATTGTACTTTATACCGTTCCAGCTGACGTCAAAACCTGCATGCGTATTTCGCGATTTTCATTCTTTCGAGGAAGTCCCCGCGTTCATTGTTTAAACGTGATTCCATTGAAATTTTGGTTTCCCTTAATATCTATTAACAACTACTTTGCCTGTCCCTTACTCCGATGCGTTACACAAACCGATCCATTATAATTAATTCTTGCATAATTTTGTATTCATTGTTGTTATTGTTGTGACTAATGGCACCTGCCATGGGCAAGCCCCAGCTGATACAATCATCAGATTTTAAGCCTAAAAAATGCGTCTCTTTGTTTTCACACCCAACGCCATTTAGGGCCAAGAGTACGACTTAGCTACTAACACGTCACAGCCCTTTTTAGGGGGCGGACTTCATTCGTGCAAATTCATTCATTCATCACAGATCGTAATTTAGACCTGGAATAGAGAACGATCACTTCTGACCCAGTACCCCCAGTGGTATTACTCTCGACAAGGAGGAATTTGTGATCACGAACAGATTTAACGAGCGCGAGCCGCCATTACACTCGGGGAATCTTTTGGCCGGTGAGCTTCGAACCTGTAACCTACGGAGTACGAGTCCAACTCTCTACCAACCAGGCCATCCTGGCCCTATTTGTATTTAAAAACATTTTAATAAAATATTATATTTAGATTAGTTTAGTTATAATAGCATCCTGTTTTAAAGCACAACTAAGGCTATTTTGGAACAAACCACGTAATTTTAAGCCGCGATCAGATGATAAGGACGACACCTGAGCTGCCTCCGTCTCCATACTTCCACACGTTTGGCCCCTATCTATTTAAAGTACACCGGCCCCGTTTGCATAACGTTTCATCGGTGATATCGGCTCTAGACTCTGGAACCAATGATTCCGATCTTGCCAACCGACACCACAGCTGTCCTTAAATATTATATCAAAACTCAACAATTGGATAATAAATAAATTATGCGTTATTTTAGTTTTTTTATTTCAGGAGATGGAGAAAACTAATGATTATCCTCATGAGTGTAGACCAAAGGGAGAAATTTTTTTAAGCAGCGGCAGCTCAAAAAAACCGATAAGAAAGTTAATAAAATATTTATGACATCAAGAAAGAGTATTCGAAAATAGACCAAAGCAACAATAAAAATTAGGGCTTAATAAACAACAGACTTCCGAATACCAATTATGTTCAAACAAAAAAAATGTGATTTATTAATTGTGAATTTTCATCTCTGTTTGACAACACCAAGGAAGTGTTTAGTCATTTGTATTTTCATTAAAATCTCCAATGAAGCATAATTACTAACGCATTTATGCACATACGTACATCCGCATTTTCTTTTTCAAGAAAATCAGAGAATATAAACGATGAATTTCGCAATTTTCTAAAACGTCAGATAATTACTCAAAATAAATATTTATATACTTTGCATTCCATGAAAAAAGCCAAAAATAATGTCGTTATTAAACCGAAGTAAGTAGCAAAGATAGTCGAAAATTAGTTCATAAGATATTTGTTTAAAGCATTGTGGAAATCGTCTGATATGAATAGGCAAATTTTTTTAAAAAATACGCAACAATCTGACATTAAACAAGCGTAAGGTGTTTTTTTTACTTATTTATTTTAAACATTAATTTCTGTGTACTTTTTTATGGATTAATTTCAAACATTTATCTCTAAACTTATGTAGTTCAAATATTTGAAAATCTTGAAAAAAAACATTGTACAATAAATCCGGCAATTAAACTCTAAATAAGGAAAGTAATCACTGAAATACTATCATGATTTGTATGAATGGTTAACGTAAAACTTCGTATACTTGTGGCAGTGTAATCAGAAAAAAATGTAGCTGAATATATCATTTTACTATGAGTTGTTAAATCAATAAAACGTTTCGATCGATTAGCGTAAAAATAATAAAATATTTTATAAGGAAGAAATTGGCTTTTTTTATGATTTTCATCTAACAATAAAGAATGAATTTATTTTTATTTTCCCGCTTTTAGTATTAAGTACAAGGTATTTATCCTCTGAACGTGCTTTTAACCTAACATTCAACTGCATCTATCATCTTTATATATACGTGCAAAATATGTAAATAATACTCACACATGTTTGACAGGGAGCTTAACACATCTACTGTTCAGTGTGATCTACAACTTCCTGTATCGCGTTGATTCATAATCTGTTTACCACAAGGTATAGTACAACAAAACAGTTTGGATTTCTAGCTACGAAGTATATTAATTCAACACTCACGTCGAATTTCACGTACGTCTTTGACCGTAGTCACTAAAATACCATGTGGATTACTATTTAATAAAAGAAGTCGACATGATAACATTTACATCTAATGAAACATCAAATTGATATGAAAGAGCTTTAATTAAGACAGTATGATTTACAAATCAATAGTCTAAAAAATTATGATAAAGTGTAAAGGAAATATGCGAAAAAGAGCACAATTGTATAAAACTTATATCTTAATGAGGCAAGTATTAGTTTTGATTGTAAAGCATTCTCACGCAACAAAATATTCCTTGCATCAGTACAGCCATTTATTAAAGTAAAAGGCTTTATTTTTTCTGAATCGAAATTTTTTCTTACTCGTATCATTATTTTAAAAAAACCGTCATCGTTTTTGTTTTAAGTACTTTATAAAACGTGTCGTAAAGATCTAGTGTAGCATTCATTTTAAAAAGAAATTTCATTAAAAATGCAAATGATTTCATTTACTCTCTTTCGTCAGTTCCTACTA
>JAOUZG010030345.1:4230999-4253564 GCA_026289955.1 Argiope argentata | reverse complement strand
TTAATCGTTAATAAAATACTTTTTTATCATCTTCTCAAGTTCAAGTAAATTTTTCAAAACTTGTAACATATGACATTTGATGTTAATACAGTTTATTTCAAATATTAATTCATTAATTTGTTATTAGTTATTTAAAAACTATTTTTCTCGCCTTTATAGCAGTTTTTTTATAGTAGTTGTAATTATTAGACCGGGATAGCCTGGTCGAGAGGGCGTTGGATTCTGATCATTTGTGCTGTGAGTTTGAACCTGGTCACAAAGATCTTCAGAGTTATACCACTGGGGGTACTGAGTCAAAGGCGATCATTACTCGTGTGCTCCGGGGTCTTTACCCTCATAGGCTACTACACCCCTCCTTCCGTTGTAAAGCTGAACACAAGAACAACAATTAGACTTATTAATAATAAGTAACTAAGATAAAATGCTTCTGAACTTTTAAAATTTTTCCTAATATTTCTAGTAGGAATTTATTTTAAAAAGAGTTTTTATATTGTTTGTTTTTTACTTTAATCAAGGGCTTAGGTAGCAAAAAAGAATTTCGCTCTTCGAAGAAATCTGCTGCCTCAAACAAAAATTTATGTTTTAGATCTTCATAAATATAAAAAATTATCAATTATCAGTTAAGAAACTTTTTGTCTTACAATTTAGAAACTTGTTTCGCATCTTCAATGCTGATAAAATAATAATTAACTTCAATTCCTGATTAATATTCATATGTAATTATTGAATAACAGTTTATTTTCTTGGAGCTATGCCAAGAAACTCCGCCTTTTTCTATTCGTAGTCAGTTGAGAATTAAAATGTATTTCTTTTTAAATTGGAAATACCCGAAACACATTAATACATGTTTTCAAAAAACCATCTTTGTAATATATTCTAATTCATATTCAAAAGAAGGACTGATTTTAAATTAGAATTAAATGAGTTTCTGAATAATTGATATATTCTTGAAAAAAAAAACAAATTAAATAAGTCGTAGATAAAAGATGCAAAAATCTGGAAGCAGAATTAAGCAGCATATCGCAAAACAAAAGGTCTTATTATTTGCTTCTTTCATACTAGTTTATTATACTACGTAACAGAAATACAATTCAGAATAAAATAAAACCCAAATTATACATCAAAGTAAAAATATCTATAAAATTTTAGCTTTTAAAATTATGAGGAAATCATTTGCATGCATCAACATTTTGTTTCAAATACTTTAAAGCATGGAAATAAGACATTCGTTAATAAAATTGATTAGTGAATGCCTTCTTAAAGCATTTTGATATACTATCTAATATAAGCACCCTAAAACATTCTAGCACACTATCTAATATAAGCACCCTAAAACATTCTAGCATACTTTCTAATAGTAGCTCCCCAAAGCTTTCTCGTTTACTATCTAATAAAAACTTTCTCGTACATCATCTAATAGTAGCTCTCCAAAGCATTCTCGCATACTGTCTAATAGCAGCTCCCCAATGCTTTCTCATATACTGTCTAATAAAATTCCCCTAAGGCATTCTCGTTTACTATCCAATAAAAGCTTCCCAAAGCTTTCTCGTATATCATCTAATAAAAATTCTCTAAAGCTTTCGCGTATAATGTCTAATAAAATCTTCTCAAGGCATTCTCGTTTACTATAAAATAAAAGCTTACAAAAGTTTTCTCGTATACCATCTTATAAAATCTTCCCAAAGCATTCTCGCATACAGTCTAATAAAATTTCCTCAAGGAATTCCCGTTCACTATCTAATAAAAGCTTCCTGAAAATTGCTCGCATATAATATAATAGAAGTTATCCAAAGCTTTCTTTTAAACTTTCTAATACCAGCTTCCCAAAGTTTTCCCGTTTACTATCTAATAAAAGCAACCCAAAGCTTTCTAGTTTATCATCTAATAAAAGTTCTTCAAAGCTTTCTTATATACTATATAATAAAAGTTACCCGAGGCATTCTTGCATACTGTCTATTAGCAAACTCCCAAAGAATTCTCGTTTACTATCTAATAAAAGCTCCCCGAGGCTATCAAAGATTTCTCGTTTACTATCTAATGAAAGCTTCCCAAAGCTTTCGCGTATATTATCTAATAAAAGTTCTTCAAAGCTTTCTAATATACTATCTAATAAAAGCTCCCCAAGGCATTCTCGCATATTGTTTGTTAGTATCTTTCCAAAGATTTCTGATGTACTATTTAATAAAATTTACCCAAGGCATTCTCTGATAAAAATTTCCCAAGGCATTCTCGTTTACTATTTAATAAAAGCTATCCAAACACATGTTTTTTGTATAATATCTAATAAATATTCAGCTATCCAGCACCCTAACTCAAAATTGTAAATTTGGGTAAAATACTTGGATTTTATAAATGGAAATGATTATCAACAGATATAAAACCTAGATGTTTAACGTGACTCTATAATTTTTACTGTATCCACGTGGTTCTTGTCGATTAATCTCTGAAATTTTGTTAATACATAAGTACAAGAAAAAAATGTACATTTCCACCACCTTTACTTCCAAATGACTAAAACCGTATTTTGACTTAGAGCAGCATTTATAACAACAAAATGAAAAAGCATATTTCATGTATTTTATTACATTATTATCATTACATTTTTGAATTATAAGGCTCTGAATTTAAAAGTATAGACCGAAAGAAGATCAAACCTTTTACATGCTTTGTCCATAATTTGTATGAATTTACATTGTAGATGCTAAAGCTGTGAATCAATTTTCATCTACCGTTTTTAAATTATTGCGCTTACAAGCATGCAAAAATATTCACTGACAGACGATTAACACCTTGACGGATTTGGCTTTCTAAATTTAATACGCATCTTAATTATAGGTCGTAAATCTGCTTACTAAATTTTATCTACCAAGTCTTTCAAGTTTTGTAATAACAGTGTTCATTAGTAAACACAGAGCCAGCCTGACAAACTTTCTCATAATGAATTTCCTTCTAAATTTGGTAGAAATCTGAAAAATTGGCGTAAGACCATATACAAAATTTTGATCATTTAGAGCCAATTATTCTTCATTTATCATGTTCACAAACAGATGAATATTGTTGTTGTTGTTGCTGATGGCACTTGCCAGGTACAAGCTCACTGGCGGCCGTCAGCGATTTTAAGCCAAATGGGCGTCTCTTGTTTTTGAAGCAGCGCCAACTAGGACTAAGAGTTCGATTCAGATACACAATCGATTGCAGAGCCTCTTTTTACAAGGGCTCTGCAATCGATTGTGTATCTGAATCGAACTCATACACCTCACAGGTAGCACACAAAAGAACAATTATGCCCTAACCAGGACTCGAACCCAGGATACTCAGATCAAGAGGAACACGTGCTACCTCAGTGCCAGGACGACGAACACGAGCACAGACAAACATTGATCAAGTAAGTATGATAAGAATTTTTTTTAATTAATTCCTACTTAGGTCACCAAAGAAAGATTTTAGTTACTTTTTATCAAATAATTAATATAAATAATTAATTAATTATTATTACTTTTTGCAGGAATTGAACTCTCATTTTTCACTTCCACCTGAAAAATACTGAAATTTCCCCCATTTTGCCGATTGACCCACTACCTGGGAATCTCAATTTTCATTGCAAATTGCTAAACTCTATTTACAGTATTAAAATTAATAACATTTAATTAATGAATTAATATTTGTAAAAACTGTATTAACATCGTTTCAACCACTACAAGTTTAAAAAATTGTATTTGAACTTGAGTGGACGAATAAAAAGTAATTCATTAACGATTGAAAATTTGAACTAAATATATTATATATATATATATATATATATATATATATATATATATATATATATGTATGTATGTATGTATGTATGTAAAGGGAGTGTGTAAATTAATAGTAGGAATTGAAAAAAAAAGAATTTCTTAGATTCAAAGAAATCTGAAACTTGAAAAATTGTCACAATCTCGAATTAAAATATTTTGACGACTGCAATGCTTTTATTTCTAGGAAATAAAAGATAAAAAAGATTAAGATGAAATTTGCTATGCATATTTCATCGTATCATGTCAGAACATCATTTCTTGAACGGCCAAGCACCATGTGCTCGTGCAAGTTAAATTATATTTGTATTCACTTTAATTGTTTCATTGAATTATTCACTTTAGTATTGCAAACGACCATAAAAAACATTGTCTCGTATTTATTGTTTAAAAAAAATCACATTTCCTATTTGTTTCATTTCATATAATCACGTGCTCAAAATGACGTTTTTCTAGGTTTTATTTGCTGCAATCATTAACTTATTTCTTTAAAATCAGAGCTTTTGTAAATATGATGGCAACGCATTATTAAAAGTAGACTTTTTGACGTGCTCGTTCGCTTACGGTTTCTAAATAAAACTCGGTAAGTCTTTCTTTTGCTTTTTATTACGCTATCTTTTATAATTACTCTTTACCTGATTAATTAAAGTATAATTTGAAATTAATCATCATATAAAGTATAATTGACAAATAATGTAAAAATATTTTGAAAAAAAAAAACTTGTTTCACCGTATTCAAGAAGTAAAATATCTAAAAATGTTGCTGAGTGCATACCGATAAAGTGTCTGAATAATAACGAAAAATCCCTCAATGTAATTTTTCATGATTAAAGATTGAATTATGGATTAGAAATTTAGATTGAATTATGAATTGGGAATTATGGATTAGATTATTTTTTTGATTTTAGTTGTTTTGTGTCCAATTGATGAAAACAAGAATCAAAACCTAATAGTTCTGTGATTGAATGAATTTAGCAGAGACATTATTGATATTTCATTAAACAAAAAATTTCCAAAAAGTAAGAATATTTCAAGCCTTTCACACAAAATTTCTAAAATATTTACAAGATAATATGAAATTCGCAATAAATGTATTTTATTCAATACTTATAAAGGAAAACTTAAAAGAATTATATATTTGCTGCCAAATGTAATTTTGTTAATTTTGAGCGCATGAAATATTCTTATTTTCGATTATTTTTTATCTATATATCATATTATTGATCATACGTATAGTTCTAAGTTAGCATCAATAAAATTCATTACTAATACTTTGTTCATATACTTAATATTTTTTATTAGATTTGAAACATTGGAATAACAAATCAAAATCAATAATGCAAGATCCTGTTCCTAAGTATTTTATTCTGAATTCGCGAATATTTCTTTATTAACACCTTATGAGATCCCCTTTTAAATTTGAATAAAACATTGGAACAACAAAAATTTTGTTAAAATAATTAATTTGAAATGTGGATTCCAATTTTATGCTCCTTCATTTCAATCAATTTTTTTAATAGCATGATTAAAATTTTCTTCAAATTAAAGTACATTTATCTGAACTATAATTCGCCAAAAATTTATATTATTATTATTCATATTATTTTCATTTTTATACATCAAAGTTAGTTTCAATTTAGAGACTACAAACTGCAGAAAGACGAAAACCTTTTGTAACAGTTCTCTACATTTTCCCGCGCATATAAGGAAAAGAACAATTTTATCAACGTTGCGGAGAATAAATATAAATGCCGAAATGCGATTCGAGCGATAATAAAAGCAGCTGTAATTCTGAAGCAAATTTAGACAGCTGTGCAACTTTGTTTTAGAATTTCGTCAGTGAGCGAATAAACAATAAATACAGATGTTTTAACAAAAAGCTTGTATTTTAAAGATTCTCTAATGAGACTTATGTTGATAAATAAGGCAGGTTTAATTTAGGGTTGATGGGAAAATGCTGTAAGTGATTTCGAGGCTCCATATAAATTCTGTTCATTGAAATATATCAATGATTAAAAAAGTTTAGTATGAATAATAATGGAATTTTCCACAATTATATATTTCTTCTACAATAAAATAATTTATCTAAAAGAGTTTTAAAGAATATATGACTATATGATGAATTTAAAAAAGAAAGAACTTAAACGGATTACGATTTCAAAATAATAATTAGTAATGAGAATTGATACATATTAAGAAATGCATATTAAGAAAACATATTGAGGAATAAATTGAATAAAATTAGTTTCTGCATTTTATTGTTATCTTTTAAAGTAAGATTTGACAAAATTTCTTAGCAAAAAAGATTAATTTCATTTAAAAGTTATTTTAGGATAATTTATTTTTTCATAACAAACGATTAAAAATAAGTCTTTATTGTATTTGATTAATACTGCCTTCAATACTCTAAGACAATAAACTTATATAAAATAAACAACTCAAAATAGTATAAAATATCGCTAAATGAAGCTTTTTATTTTAAATTATATAGAGAAATTAAAAAAAAGTATTTATATAAGTTATAAACGATGAATAAGGTAAATTATTTTGTCACTTAATTTTAAATTAATTGTTAAAAAATAAAAAATATGGAAAAAATAGTATTCAAAATATTAAAAAACATGTTTCGGAAACGTTTTTTTATATAAATTTTATAAAAAGGATAATTTTTGTTTAGATATAGCTTTACATTATATATATATATATATATATATTTTTATTTTTTAAAAATAAAATCACTGTAGTAGGAAATGTAATGTAATAAAATGAACCTCTGCATTTTATCTATTTTTCAAGATAATTGAACATAATCACAGTTTTAATATTAATATTTTTTTCGAAATGTATACTTTTTTTCCAAACTATAAATTTACCCTGAAACATTATCAATTATTATACTCTTATATACCAATAATCGTTACATCCGTAAAAATAAAAATGCCGAAATTACAAAGTTTCCGTCTGCCTTATAACAAAAAACTTCAAATTCACTAATCCTATCAAAAAATATAAACAAGTGGATGTCAAAATATTATTGAACATTAAATATACAAGGCACGGATGTTGAAAATTATATCTTATTTATTCTTGATGTGTTCACTATAGGCATATTAATTTCACAAAAATTGCCTTCATGGGATAAACTCGGGAGATTAACTAGGAATTTTTCAGACTTGCATAAATGCTGGCAAATTTTTATTATATTCATTGGTAAACAAACAAACATTTATTATATTACTGTATTTCTTTTATGCTATTCACGAATCAAACCTTGTCAAGAATTACTTCCATGAGAATACTTGTAAAACTAACCAGGAATTTCTCAGATTTCCATAAATTCTGACAATTTTTTTATTATAATCATTGGCAAAACAGATCGTGAACATTGTGAACCATGCTCATAAAAAATCATTCGACTTTATCCTTCAGAAATTGTAGGATAGTAGAAAAATTTGTTCGACTCAACCTTCAGAAATTGCAGGATTGTAAAAAATTTGTTCGACTTCTAACTATAGAAATTGCGTTCCATTTTAACTTGACACATTACTGGCAACTGCTTTGATAATTCACGGAGCTGCGGTTATACTCACTTTGATATAAATGGAGATCTTGTACTCCTTAAGAAGCGAAAAAAAAAACAATTATAAAAATGAGTTTTTATATAAAAACTTTTTCATCTAGTATCGATGGGAAAAGCAAGAAGTTCATAGAACAACGACTATGGACCATGGACAACAACGATTATGGACCATGGACAACAACGATTATGGACCATGCTCATAAAAAAATGTTCGACTTCAACCTTCAGAAATCGCATGATTGTAAAAAATATTGTCCGATTTCAACCTTTAAAAATTTCAGGATTGAAAAAAAAATTGTTCAACTTCAACCTTCAGGAATCACAGGATTGTAAAAAAATTTGTTCGACTTCAATCCTCAGAAATTGCAAGATTGTAAAAAAAAAAAGGTTCGACTTTAACCTTCAAAAATTGTAGGATTGTAAAAAAAATTGTTCGACTTTAATCCTCATAAATAAAAAAAATGCGACTTGAATCTTCAGAAATTGCTGGATTGTAAAAAGGAAGCACATTTTTTTAAAAGAAGAGTAAGAAAATTAATATAAACAGGAAAATTGAAATTCCCCCCTTCAAGGCTGTGCCCTCCACCACCCATTAAATCTTCCATCGAGTTAACATTTGATTATAAATAACTTGCTCCATTTTTACGAGATGGGATGCGGTCACGCATAATAATTGCCTAATATTTTTTTCTTTTTTCTTACTTTCATCCTCTGCGCTAGACATTTTGTCCTACTTGGTTTGGGAAAGGCGATTAGTGACAAACAAAGGTTACTCTCCGATGTCTGGTATCCGCTGGTACGGCAACACACCCATGCCGTTGGAGGAATCTCACACATCCCGCTTAACGTAGTTTTGTAAATGGGTAACTGATTTTTTTCTTCTTCTTCACACTGTTATTTGACATTGTGAAGGTCAAGAAACGGTGCAGTGGTAAACATCTAATTTAAATATTTAAATTTAAAATAGGTTAATTTTGTATATTTGATTCTAATCTGTCTCAATCTTTCAATGATGAAAAAGGTTTAAATCGAAAGCTTTTCTGTTTTATTATTTAATTTTTTTTCCTTCTGGACGCCATACTCTTTGCATGAGCAGATTTTCCTTCTGGTCGAGTTGGAATAGTACTGAATATTGCTGCAATGGACGCGGGATAATATTGATACTCAATTGCCCCTGATAAATATGTGCCTCATACATTCTGTAGATGATTCCGTTTCTGTCGGAATAAACTCTTATACTGGTGGATATCAATTGGCTTATTTGTACCGATTATTACTCAAATTCAGAATGTCACCTCTTTAGAAAATGTAATGATAGAAGATTTTGAAAGAGAAAAGGATTTTGAAAATATTGGAATTCGTTAGAAGAGCTAAGGATTTATCGATATACACTGAAGAACCATAAAAATTGGTATAACTGGAGGGGTTCAACAAAGCAGCGTAACGTGATGCGGTCGACAGTACGTATATAAGATAACAAGTGCCTGAGGATGTTATTATATGCATTATTTCAGTAATAATGGTAGATTATCAATAATCAAGCGATTTTTAACGGCGACTAATCGACGGCACACAAAGAAGGGAGCATCGCATTTTCAAAGTAGAGATGAAATTTGGATTTTCGCGCCAGAACATTTCAACTGTATATCGATAATACCAGGATTCGGTAAAACTTCAAATTCATCGACAGCAGCGCGACTTTAAAAAAAAGGCCTTAGAAGAGCGAGATCATCGACGCCTGCCTGATCGTTACACGAGATAGACATTCAATATTTTCTCAAATTGCTCCGAATTTCAATGCAGACCCATCAACAAGTGTCAGTGTGCTCACTATGCAAAGTACCTAATTGATGTGGGCTTTCGCATCCTTAAACTATCTCTTGTACCATTGATGATTCAGCGATATAAAGCTCTGCTCTTTAGTTAGGCAAGCCAACGCTACTATTGGACTCTTAATGATTAGATAAACGTTGTCTGATCTAAAGAGTCACGTTTGCGAGTGTATCGGTTTGATGGAGGTGTGCAATTAGCATGAAATTGGCTTTTGATGCGTCTAAATTGGACCATGACAGTTCGGCGGTATGTTAACGTTCATTCTGACCACTCTAATCCATTTATGTCTCGTGTGCATTCTGACGGACATGGACAATTCTGACAGGACAATGCACCACAGGTCTACAGTAGCCACTGAGCAGTTTGAATGGCACTCTTCTGAATATCATGATCTCTCTTAGTTCCCTAAATCGCCTGACATGAACTTTATCGAACATATCTGTAACGTTTGGAAATGTACTATTCTTAGCAGATTTCCACCATCTTGTACTCACATGGCTTTGTGGATTCATGGTGTGAACGGTCTACATAACACCAAAAATTAGTTGAACTCGCACGCTACGTCTTACAGCGGCACTTCTGCTTGCTCGTAGGGGCACTGTCCGATATTAGATGGTGTACCAGGTTTTTGATACTTCAGTGTATCTTAATTTTCGATAAGGCGATGCATTGTCAGCTGTATGTGTACTGTTACATTAAACTGTAGTAATAAAGCGTATATATATACTTCATTACTATAGTTTAATGTAACGGTACACATAGGGTCCAAGAGATTACCAATTGGTTTAAATTGATTCCAAAATCTGATACTGAGAACCTTATCATCTTAGATTTTTGTGTACTTAATACTTTTAGCCTGATACAAAGTATTAGGTCGGTACTATATCATACAATTTTACATTTAGATATATGGACTACTACCCATAGAGGAAAGTGGAAAGTGTGGGTTATAGCTCGATTTTAATCATACTCTAACTACTAATATTTACAAAGATTTTAATAGAAGTTTTTCTATTTATTTTTAACTTCTCCATGTGGACGGTAAACACATGGCTCGAGTAGGGTTTCTTCCTAGTCCTATGGACTACTACTCTAGATCTCTTTTTTCACATACCAAGTCTATGGAATGTGACTAATGACAATAGACTAATGCTCTTTTACGTCTTACTGTTTAAGTCATGCGAACTTTTACTTGAATTTAAGTTTTGGTTGCTGTTTGTCCTTTATATAATTGACTTTCACCATCTTTAATCACAGAGTCTTGCATTATTATCTGTCCCAGTTTTTTTATCCGTTATCTCCCAATTCTAACAAAAACTTCGATGCAATTGTAAATTAGTTAAGAAAGAGAAAGAGCTGCCTTTTTTGCAGTTTTGTAGTCCCATTTTTTATCCGTTTTCTCCCAATGCTATTAAAAACTCCGATGCAATTGTAAAATTAGTTAAGGAAGAAAAAAAGCTGCATTTTTTTTGTAATTTGGTAGTTCCCTTTTTTTAATCCGTTTTCTCCCAATTCTAACAAAATCTCCGACGCAATAGTAAAATTAGTTAAGGAAGAGAAAAAGCTTATTTTTTTGTAGTTTAGAGAGTATTGATTGGAAATACTGCCCAATAAAAATATACAAATCTTATTTGTCATTCCCATAAACAATAAAAATATGAAAGTTTTATTTTCTCTAGTGTTAAATCAATGTTAGTGAAAAATTGAAGTTATTTTAATTTTTTCGCTAAAATTTTAAAACGATTTCTATCAATTTTGAAAATTATATTAAAGAAGTAAATATATAATTAACGAAATTAAATATTTTTAAAATATAACTTATTTGCAAAGGATTAGCCTTTCTTCTTTATTAGTTTACTTGATGATTTCTATAGACTGCTCAAATGTTACTGATTTATTGACTGCAATTGTGAAAACCAAGCAACGATACCCAATAACAAACCTTATAAGCTATCAAAAAAGAAGAAATGTTCTTCTTATTAAATAAATTGAATACTATGGAAATAACTTTAATTGTTCAATGGAAATTTAATTTTAAGAAAATATTTTTCAAGAAAAAGTTGGCTCGTAATTTAACGGTTGAAACTTAAAATTCATTCATTTCATTATCAGTGTTTAAATAAATATATGAAGTCATTTACATCGCAGAATGGGCAAGAAATGATGTATGTTCCTTCTCTTCATTCTTGTTAACACCAACCAAGTATTTAGTAATATGCACCAAAATACAATAATATATGTATTGCTCTTGTTATGATATTCATGTATGAAATCTTTCAAATATAAACATATGTATTGCCTACACACATGCAATGCATTAAATAAATAAATTGGGCTTATTTTTCTAAATCGTTTTCGATAAGGATATATGGTATTAAGTTTTATATGAATTAATAAAAATAAAGACTTTTAACCCCTTAGCATACCTTGACATCTCTAACACAAGCATCGAACTACGTAATTTTTAGTTTTAAATATTAAATTAAGCAACAGAATTAAATATTTAGAAATTCAAAAATTAATTAGAAAAGCTTAAATATCCCAAATGCTTCTTATATTATTATAAGAATAAAAAACAATAACTGTCCAAAATAGGATGTGTTATCTAAGTAGGAAGTCAAATAAATTCGTATGTCAGGGGGTAAAGAATATCCATTAATAATGTACTAAAAATAAATATTTCCATGTTATTATTCTCTTCACTACAGTCTTTCAATTATGATTCATTATTATAAATAGTTTAGAATATCTAAGAATGTTTTAATTTATTATTTTAGATATAAATCTCATAGAAATAAATTTTAATTAAATTAAAAGAAGAATGAAAAATTAAATTAGGAAATATTACAATATTAAACAAATCTGAAAATAAATTAAGTATTAATTATAAAAATTAATTTTTACTGACAGGAATTAATTAATCAAAAGTCATCGAAACGCTTTAAGAAAGAGAAAAGGGGCATCTAAAAATAGTTTTATTTTATATTCAATTAAAATCAGTACATTTCTATATATTCCATTCATTAATTAGTGTACTTGTGAATGTATCTTAATTAACAGATAATGCTGAAATGTCTGATAAAGAAACTTCTCTAATTGCTAAAAAGTTTCCAATAATGATGTAGATATAATAGCAAAATCAAATTAATTGATTCAGAACTTCTTCACTTAAAAAAATCAAAAGCGACCTAAAAAATTACATATTAATTAATACCTAGCGAAACACAGGCATTAAGATATCATTTAGGGTTGTGGTTCGAAATGATTGAACACATATTTCTACAACCGGTTCTTTTGGCTGATTTAAGAAGCCAACAGTTTTCAAAAGTAATTGTCAAACTTAGAGAACACTGTTAAAGAGATTACCTTCGGCAAGCAAATTTTCATGCGAAGCACGAAGAGTAAAAGTCGGACATACCAATAACAAAAGCGTACGTACTTTGTTTTCACAATACCTCCCGAATAATTCATTTAAAAAAAGGACTAGAAAGTTAAGTGAGAAGAATGAGTTTAGATAAGCTAGATTCGTTTAAAGAAAACCGTCATTGTGGTTTAAATTGAAATGGATGGGCTGTCCATAAATAAGGCCTAAATCTTCACAGACACTTCAGCAAATGTCGCAAGCAATCATATTCAAAGTGAATCTCAAAAAATGAGATGCGTACTGATTAAAAATTTGAAGAAGAAAGATAAATGGAAAAAATCTCTTAACAAGTAATCTTGTTTTCATTCAAGAAAAGACAAATGATGCTCAAAAACACATATTTTTTAACGGACACTGGATTTTAATGTCATTGAGTTGCACATCTTAGTGAGATCATTTTAGAAATACGAAGTATCTTAACCTCTTGACATAAGAAAGTACATTACAAAGAAAAACATAATTCAAAGGAAAAACATTAATTTCGCTTTTATTTTAAAAAAATATATTTGCGAAGATTAGGAGAAGGTTACTTAAAACATATTATAACTTTAGAGGGAATTCTTAAATGTATATAAGGTACTTTTCCGTTAGCCAGAAACAAGCGAAAAATCGCCAAATAATGTATAATTTCGCCAACTTTCTAAGTGAATTTAAAGTGAAAAATTGCCAAATGTATAATTTCGCCTAATGTATTACAATGATTTTAAAGCGAAAAATCACCAAATTTATGTAGAATTCCATGAAATTTCTTTGGCCATTTTTTGCTTGAACTTGGCTAACGGAAAAGAACCGCATATAAATTTATTGAAAATATGTCTCTAAAATAGCTCTGAATATTTAGATCAAATTTTATATTTTTGATAAAGTTTTGCTCTTTAAATTTATCGGTACAGTTGTCTTTTCTGAAAAAACGTGAATTTTATATTTTTGATATAATATTTTGCTTTTTACGTTTATCTATAAAAGTAAAAAATGAAAAAACGCGGGCATATTTTATCACTAAATATCGGCGTGTGTGTATATGACTTGCGTACCAGAGATGGTGTTATGGTTAGGGTTCATATGTATTTTTTCTTATGTCTTATCCCTCATTTGTAATTAATTTTGATTTCGCTTATAACTTTGAACGAACCATAAGATAGGAAAACTCTCGTGAAGAACTTAATCTTTTTGGACTGCTAGATTCTAATAACTTTTATTGAGAATAATTTAATAATACGCACTACTTTAACCCCTTGGTCTAAAAAACATAAAGAAGGATAAATAGAAAAAAAATCATTTGCTAATTCCCGCTATGACTCAGAAAAAGAAAAATACACTCATACAGTTAAGCAAGGAACTTTCACACAGATTTCTATTAAAAAATAGGAAATTCACATCGATTATGAAGCCATTGGATTTCATATCTTTTTGTGAATGAATTATTAATGTGCAATGCCTTAATCTCATGACCTAGGAATGTACGTGAAGAAGAGGATAAATGGAAAAATTCTTATACCTAATTTTACTTTTATTTATACAAAATGAATGATATTCATGAAGATAAGCAGTAAATTTTCGTACATTCAAAGGATTATGAGTCGATGGATTATATTTACTACACACTCCTGATTATCTGGTTCGCGATTATCCAATTTCCGTATTATTAGGCATAGTTTTCTTTTATCTTAATTAAATGAGAGAGCTAAAAGGTAGTATCATCTATGAAGCGATTTTTTTTAAAACCAAAACTATAAATTTTGACTTTTTTTGAGGGTTACCTTTTCATATCTGTGAAATAATTTATCAATGAAATATAAAATCAATTTGAACCAATTTTCTTTAGAAATTGGGCCTACAATTTACTTTATTGTTTTGTTTATGTTTCCTGCCTTTAAGTTAAACTTTAGGAAATTTATGTTAAAATTGGTTTAATTTACATTCTACGACTTAATTTTTCTCTGATAAGTGCTTGAAACATGCAGTGCAATATATAAACATACATAAACTAAAAGTAAAGAGCGTTCTATTTTAACTTGACACATTACCGGCAGCTGCTTTGATGATTCACAGGACCGCGGTTAAATTCACATTGATATAAATGGAGGACTTGTGATCCTTAAGAAGTCAGGAAATACCCATTATAAAAATGAGTTTATGATTAAAAACTTTTATTTCTAGTATTGATGGGAAAAGAAGGAGTTCATAATACTCGTGTTAATCCAGCCTTTTTGTTAGTTGGCCTGCCTTTCAAAACACTCGGTCGAATACTCAGCAGTGTATTATATTTTAATAAAAAATGTATTAATAATACTCTGCATCTTGACCTCTTGATTTGTGTATTAATTTATCAGAATCAGACGACACATCTTATTTAGAGTATGTTATTTCTTTTCATTAATAACATTTACAAGAGCTGTTGTCGTTCTAAACAAATTAGAATAGCATATCATGTATCTAACATTTTTGAATTTATTTTCTGTAACCCTTTTTTATCCATAAATTCAACAAATCTGATTTGATAAATAAAGAGAAGCTAAAATAACTACCCAAAAATACATAACTTTTTCCATTTAAAATACACATTGTGGCTATATTCACGGAGAAACCAAACGTGTTAATATATTCCACAAATAATACAGAAGAAAATGGAACACCTCATATGTAAAAACTACTAATAGATTTTGTCTCTTTCTGAAAATTAGAAAATTGTGGAATTCAGTACGTACAAGCTACAGCGAAGTAGATAAATATATATATTTTTATCATGTCAGAACATGATGTTATTTTGAGGATTAGGTTTTTGGAGTCAAAAAAAAAATTCATAGGCGAAAAATTAAAATTTTATTATCTGTACTTGAATCTCAAAATAATCAGCTTTTAATCACGCGCTGCCATTGCATTAAAATATTTCTGATTAAAAAAAATTATATACCATAGCAAATAAAACCTAGAAAAATGTCATTTTGAGCACGTGATTATGTGAGATGAAATAAATAGAAAATGAGATGATTTTTTTAACAGTAAATGGGAGACAAAGCTTTTTTGGATCGTTTACAATACTAAAGTGACTCATTCAATGAAACAATTAAAATGAATAAAAATATAATTTAACTTGCACGAGCACGTGGTACTGGGCCGTTCAAGAAATGATGTTCTGACATGATACATTGAAATATGCATAGCATATTTCAAATTAATCTTTTTTGTTTGTTTGTTTTTGCAATACGAATTAAATATGCTTTTTGAAATAATTTCTTTATGCGTGACAAACAAACCTCTTTCAACAGGTTTAATTGAAATTTAAATGACAAAAAAGTTTGAAATTTTGCAAGATAGAATCTACTTTCCAATTGCTTATTTATCCCTTCTATGTTAAAGAAATCGGTTTAATTTTTTTTCAGGTAACTTATTAATAATTCACAGGAAAAAATGTGCAAAAAATGTAAAGAAATTATTTTTTTAAAATTATATACTTGCTTTAGTTATTCAAATATTTGCCAAGTGTTCAAATTTAAATTTGCGCTATTTTAAAATGAATCATTGAAATAATGAATAGATTTTTAATAACCTATTTTATAAAGCGAATACTTAAAATAAACTTATTAATAATGTATTTCAAAATTTCCATTTACAAACACTCCCACACAATAATGAATAATAACATTTCAACTTATCTGCATACTGCAGATAAGCATTAATTCAAAGCAAATCAGTTTTTTAAATTCAAACCGGGTTCTCTTCAGAATTTGGATTCAACGGCCTCTAAAATCATTATAAGAAAATTCTAATATTTAAGAATATAATTTTGTTGGTAACAAAATCAAACTAAAATATTTCACTCCTAAAAAATTTGAATAATCCTGTCGATATCGTTTCATTTAATGTTGGTGGTATGGTCGTCTGTACACAAGAAGAGGAAGTATTATTGAAATTAAACACAGCAATATCACATAATTTAACAATAATAAACCAATTTTTAAAAATTATATTTGAATTAGAAATTTTTTCCCAGAATATGAATTCATATTGTAGATAAACGATTTTATTTAAATTATATTGTCACTGATGTACATTTATTGAAAGTGTAAGCAACTTACTTTATTGTAGAGCAATACACCATATACATGAGATTACGCCAGTATTGAATTGACAATAGTCTACTGAACGAAATTAAATGATCATCGAATCCTTACGCATCACACTTCTTTGGAAAATTTTTAAAGAAAAGTGAGGATTTCAAAGGCTTTTTAATAAAAATATCGTGATAATATTTGTCTTGCAATATTTTTATTCTGCTTTTTGCAAATATTACTAAAAGCAATTTTACTGTAACGTTTTAGAACCTTAATTGTTGAATGTGGGTACTTATGCATTATACTGTCTTCGCCAACGATCGCCAACGGTTTAGTAACTCATTGGCGACGGATTTAAATTTGGCGATAAAGATCAACGGATTATATAATTTCAATATTACTACTTACTATTACTATTATGTTGATTGCCATAAATAAAAGGTTAACAACTCATTGGCGACGGCTTCAAATTTGGCGATGAAGTTGGACAGTATCATACGTAAGTACCTGAATTTGTACATTATTATAGTATTTGAAGCATATATGTTATTCTAAATATATAATTTCCTGAATGAATCGTGAGGATAGCCGAATTTTGCTGAATGTACAACATGCATTTACGGTACTTTATACTTTATAATAAAATCCATTAAATAGAAACCGGTGTCCAATTCATATTGGCGACTATTTTATATTCTTTCCATAAATAGAAAAAAAATGATAAGGAACCGGATGTCAATATCATCAACAAATATATATGTAAATAAAATTCACAATTTATTGTAGCAGTTTAAACAGAAAAAAGATAATGCTTTTAATTCCTCCTCCATAAATGATTAGTAACTATAAAAAACGATCATTTTTTAATTTCTTATGATTATCAAAAATACTGATTGAGATTTCATTAAAATTATTAGCTAAATCATAGTTTAGATACTTAAAGACGACGTCACTTTTACGCTATTTTTACTTTTTCCCTTTTAAATTTTTATATATTTATTGTTAAATTATTTTTACTATGTATTATATTTCTTGATAGAATTTAATTTTATAAGTAAAATCAATTTTCCAATACCTGGATTCTGTAAGAATTATGTGTTTAAACCGGTGCTTTAAACTTCTAATACTCGGCAGATTATATAGATTTGATTATATATTTAAAACATCTTTATGTAAAAAAACTCGAAGTTTCAATGTTAAGAACCAAATTAAAATATAGCACTCATCTATATTAATGCACATTCATAAAAAAATCTAAAATAAGTTGATTATAATAATTATAAAAGTTGTGAATTAGAGAGATGATTTGTCCAAATCAATTAAAATTTTACCAATGTCTAGGTCTTGAATGTTAAAAACTAAAATCTCTTTAAAATTAATCATTAATTCTCTGTGAACAAAATAACCAAATTTAGCAAAAACAATTCAATAATCCTTGACCTAACTTTATCCTGAGGTGCGTTGTGAATCCAGATTAACTTCAGGAATATCTCGAAAACATCCTTGATGTTAGTCAAAACTCTGCTGCTCTGAGAAACAACAGGTGATCGTGCTCTTATCAGACAATTTTTTTTCTCCTGTTAATGGCGACAGCGATAAGTTATGAATTTCAACAACTGACGCGCAGATGAATTATAACGAGAGGATAAAAATTGAGGAAGGAAGATATTAATATGAATATTCATGAAAGTAAATGCACACTTGTTCTTGAACATTAATGTGGAATTTTTACATTCGTGGAAATTTCATAAAAGAATATAATTAAATCAGTCTCAGAATTTGAATTTTTCACCTAACATTCCAAAATAAATCCTTCGAATAAAGAAAGACAAAATATAACTTTTATAAAAAAAAAACTTCTTAAGGCTTCAAAAATTTCTCAATCAGAATACCATAAATCTATTCACGGAAATGGTAGATTTTTAAAATTAATTTAACGTAATTCGATTTTATTTCAAACAGATTCATATGATTGCATTCAGAATGCTTAGAAATAATCTTTTTTAATGATTACAAAAAATTGCATCAACCAGCTTAAGGAGAAAGATAAGGATTTTTTTTTGTATACAATAAAATACAGTTTGGATATATTTTGGGAAAAAAATCATCAATTGAAGTTGCTCTCGAATTTCAAAAAAAGAATGTTTTCATACATAAATATATTTTATAAAGATTATGAAAATTATTTATATGAACATTTGTTTCTTAACTAATAGAAATTTATAACTAAAATTAATTAATAAAAATAATAAAATCTATAATTAATTAATAGAAACTACTGTTTTAATGTAAAGATAATCATATATTAAATAGTATGCTGAAACTAAAATGGTTTTAGTTGAAATTCCCTTAATTAATGGCACCATCCCCCCAAAAAAGAGGAATCAGTTGTTAATTTAAAATAGTTTTGTAATTTTATAGCCAAAAAAGACTATCAGTGACGTATCTCCAACCAGAGAACTATATATAGGCACTGGATTTAGTACGGATAGATTTTTTAAAAAGTTATTTTTCCTATCATTATTTTAAAGTTACTAAATAAATACTGAATTTAAAGTTATTAAATAAATACTGAATTTAAAGTTACTAAATAAATACTGAATTTAAAGTTATTAAATAAATACTGTATTTAAAGTTACTAAATAAATACTGAATTTAAAGTTATTAAATAAATACTGTATTTAAAGTTACTAAATAAATATTGAATTTAAAGTTACTAAAATAATACTGATAAATGAGTAAGAATTTCATGAACTACAAGATATTAAGAAATATAAATTTTCTAATAATTACATTGCTAAATAAAATTTATTAATTCTTTATTTTTTGTTTCATATTTGTTTACTTATATATGTACCTATCAGTTAAAATACAAACAAAATTATTCTAATTATCCTGTTTATAAGATAGCATGGGAAAAGTGTTATACGTATATATGTGCATGAAAATCATTGCGATATGTAGTCTACCTATAAGGAAGCTACCTAAAATGCCTGAAATCAATACCAAAAAGTAATATGGTGCAGCTTCTAAACATTTAAATGACATGTGTTTGTAGTCCGATTTTATACATAATTAAATCTCATAATTAAAGTCTTTTTACTGTCAAAGATTCTTTTTAAAGATTTGGTATTTTGATATTGAGTTTTAGTGTCGTCTTGTTAAGTAATGTCTAATGAAGCTATTTTGATAAAACCCAAGAAATTTTGAGTTGTATCTCCTGATGAGAAGGATATGTTACTGACAATTTTACATATTACAGTTCATGAATCTATTTTTAGAAGAATCACAAAATTTTGGAACGTATTTATATAATAATAATAACTTATGAGTGGTAATCGTACCTGTTGCAAATCTGGATAATTTTGAGAAAACTTTAAGTACTTAAATAGCATGTTTTATACTACAGATTCATTCCATTTCACGTGTTTTTGTTATGGTCACGTGAGAAAGAAGACATGTGAGTGGGTAATCCTCTGCTTCTAAACATCTACAGAAAGCCAGCTGCAGTATGTTTATTACAAAGATATTTAACTTCTGCAAGCAATTCATGACAGTAAAATTTTAAATATTAACTCTTATTTATCACATTTTTTTCTAGAATTGTCAAAAATTGGTAACAACTTTGAGATTCCTGAAAATTCTAAATTGCATTTAATTGAGGAAAGGTAAGCATCTCCTTTATTTTAAAACAGTTTATGTTGCGAAAAATGTAGTAAAAGACCTTTTAAACCTAGTTTTATTTTATTTTGATGCTTAAAAAAATTATATTTATAAATGTTTTATGTCGGATAAATATTTCTCTCCATTCGAGATCATATACTTGCCTTAAAAGGATTTATAGAAAAATTTTTAATCACTTTTTAGTAATTTTTAAATCACTATCTAGTAATGTTCATTAATTTAAAAGAAGACATTCAATAATATGGCCACTATATTCTGTTTTAAAATCATGATATATTTTTTCAATTCCTACTATTAGCTTACACTTTCCCTATATATAAAGATAGACAGATATAGTAGTTATTTTGTTAAAATTTTCAATCATTATTAAATTACTTTTTATTCATCCAATCAAGTTCAAGTTAATTTTTTTTAAACTTGTAGTGGATGACATTTGGTGTTAATACAGTTTTTTTTAAATATTGTCTCATTAATTTTTTATTAATTAATGAAAAACTAATTTTCTACCCAAAAATCTTCATTTTTCCATTACCAAATAAGTAACGAATTCAGTTTGCTTTTTCCTCACTCGAATGAGGTTCGGCTTAACATGTTTATGGTCGATTATTTCAAAAAAATTTGTTTATTTTCTTAATGCTTGATGCATGTAACATTAGACTTTGTTAATTAATTGATTTTTCCGATGCATTTGGAATAACTTTTGAATTAAAATAATAGATAATAAATAAAATTAAAAATTTCTAATCTATATTGCTTGACCCCAACTGGTGCAGAAAATTCTCACATTTGCATTGTCCCAATTTTCGTTGAAAGATTGCACATGCGCAGTGTGTTCTGATTTATTTTCGACGGATATGGTCGATTTTTTTTAGCAAGACAAAAAAATTTGATAAATTATTTATATTGTAATTATTTAATAAAAAGTAACTAAAATAAAATAAAAAATTCTTGTTGACGTTAGTAAGAATTGACTTAATTTTATATACATATATATTGCTTGTTTTTAATTTATTTACATCTGCTACTGGTTTAGTGTCATATATATTTTTGTATTTCAGAAACAATTATATTTTCCTCAAAAAGGTTTATTCTAACTTCAAACTATTAATGAAACCTATGAATCAAACAACTGTATTTCAAATGAAATTGCAGCAGGTGGAGTTCAAATAGACTGGTATTTATAAATTCAATTCTCTGATGACGTAGTACTTAATTCTTTTTATTGATTAGAACACAACTTAAACCAAGCATTAATCGTTTTTGCATTAATAACATAAACATTAATAGTTACTTATTTTCCTAAAGTATTTTAAGCACATTTTCAAGGACAAGAGTCAAATATAAAAACACTCGAACAAGAACTTGACATACATAAAATAGAAAGATAAAAATATATCATGTACAGAAAAATATACAAAGTAGCATTTTTCTATTCGGAGATCATTTAAAAAATATTTTTACAGAAAGATCTTATAGTGTAATATCCTTTATTTATGATTTAATCTCGGTAAAAATATTATCTTTGATTATTTTGGTTTATTTCACTTCGGAAATTTAGAAATAGTTGATTAAGTGAAAGTTGCATAGATTCTTGCAAGTAATTTAATGATGCTCAGAATGATTACGGAAAAAGAAATGGAAGGGTAATAAATTTGATCAACAGTTTGCTGTAGATGAATTTTTATTAACCTAAATGATTGTTTAAATAGCTTGAAAAGTTTATTCTGTTAGTATAAACTTCATAGACACTCGAAAGTTATATAATTCTCTGATTGATCCTCTAATCGAAGGATGACAGATTTTATTATCAGTTTGCAGTGGATGAATTTTTATTTACCTGAGCGTTTATTTATATTGCTTGAAAAGTTTATTCTTATAGTATAAACCTTCTATGTTAGTATAAACTGCATAGACAATTGAACGTAATTTAATGCCCAGAATGATTACGAAAAAAGAAATAGAAGGATGGCAGATTTAATGATCAATTTGTTATGGATGAATTTTTATTTACCTAAGTGTTTGTTTAAATAGTTTAAAAAGTTTATTAATAAAAGTACTTACTATTATAGTACAAACTGCATAGACACTTGAAAGTAATTTATTGCTCAGAATGATTATGAAAAAAATCGAACTATGACAGATTTGATCATCAGTTTTCTGTGGATGAATTTTTATTTACCTAAGTGTTTATTTAA
>JAOUZG010030345.1:4219108-4230989 GCA_026289955.1 Argiope argentata | reverse complement strand
CGAAAAAAGAAATCGAAGGATGACAGATTTGATCATCAGTTTGCTGCGGATGAATTTTTATTTACCTAAGTGTTTATTTAAATAGCTTGAAAAGTTTATTCTGCTAGTATAAAACTTAGCATGTTAGTATAAACTGCTTTTTTATTACAGCCAATCAACTCATTACAACACAACTAAACCGTATAAAAATAAGCTGATTAATTATAAATATCTGCTGCTATTAAATATATTCAGCTACTAATTTGATTAAACATCAGTAGGTGTGTGTTTTCTTGCCGCTGACTAGCACATTTGTAACATCATTTTGCATACACTTTTTTGATATTTTGTCCCTCTGTTACCCTTTAATCGGTCCGATCGTACGTCATGCGTTCATTAATTTACAAAATTTGCACATTTTAAACAAATTATTTACAAATGTTAGGATTCAAGAATGACAAAAAATACGTGAAATGTATAAATGTCTCAGATATTCGGTAGAGTTTTAGTTCACAGATAACGACAAAAAAAAAGCCAAAACATAAAATGGCATATAATTAAATAGCAGTGAACTTTTTAAGACATTAATACAATCGATTATAGAATTTGGTGATATTTTCAAGGAGCTCAATTTGTTTTTAAAACATGTTTAAAATAATTTATTCCACTTTTTTCAAAATATCTCACCACTTTAACACTAATCAGCAAACATGCAGAAATTGAAAAAGGCGAAAAGGCGACAGAATATCTAATTTATTGTTTTGATATTTTAAGAAATCCATGATGTGAACATTCAGCAGATTTGATTTCGAAGGCCCCATCTTCAGAGCCGTGGTGGCTTTATTGTAAGCCTTAAACTTCAAGATTAGACGGTTCTAAGTTAAAAACTTGATATCATTGATGAGCCTACGTGTGAGTGATTTTATTCAATTCACCTCCAAAAAATTTTCCCGAAGACGTGAAACAGAAGTTTGAAGATATAGGAAGACCCTGGTGTTATTTTCGTCAACTGACCACGGGATAAAATTATAGGTGCAAATACTACGTCAAAAGAGACGTAAATATAAATCAACTAAATCGTTCTGGGTGTGTATTTCATATAAAAATTAAAAGCGCGTTGGGATAAATAGAAATGACCATCGATTTAATAGACGCTTAATATAAAAATAATGTGTTAGAAAAGAGATAAGAGACAGAAAATGCAATTTCAGGATCTTTTGACTGATATGAAATAGAATTGATCATCCAAACGTTTTTATGGACACTTTAACGTTGCTTGTTACTCATCATAATACCAGTAATATTAACTGGGATGCATGTTCATTTTTATTTTTGATTTAATATCCAAAAAAAGCTTTTGTGCGTTTTAAAGAACACTTTATTGAATAATAATAATGTATGAAACATCTGAAGTGTGTTATTAAAAATGCGTTGCTTTACTACAGAAAATGATACGAGGATTGTGCTATGCAGATTCTCTATTTCAAATTTATTACGTTTCTATTTCAAATTCTTTTCGTTTTCATATATTTATATATTTACTCAAATTTATTTAAGAGACTTGCCTCGACGAAAACTCCTAATTTATTATGGACATTAGTCATGGCAAAATTACTAAGTAAAGGTATTTGACAACGCATGTGTTCAAATAAGATAATTCAGAAACTGCTTAACGCAGCGATGATATACAGGGTGTATATTCTAATTTTAGCCCACTAAACTGACACATATAAAATCGTTAGAAATGTATTAGATTCAAAGCTAGGTCTGTTGTATTGTTGTCACAATTTTTTTTCTAAAAGTGCTAAAGTATTAAGAATATTCTGAATGTATCTAACAGAGAAGAAAAACAACGTAAAAATTAAATAGCGCTATTTTTTACAATATTGCGTTTATGGAAATAAAATAGTACAAAGATTAAAACGAAATCTGCTATGCATATTTCATTGTATCATGTCAGAACATCATTTCTTGAACGGCCAAGCACCACGTGCTCGTGCAAGTTAAATTATATTTTTATTCAGTTTAATTGTTTCATTGAATGAGTCACTCTAGTCTCGCAAACGATAAAAATATTTATCTTGAATTTATTGTTTAAAAAATATCCCATTTCCTATTTATTTCATTTCATATAATCACTTGCTCAAAATGACATTTTTACAGCTTTTATTTGCTGTAGTCATTGACATATTTTTGTAATCAGAGCTTTTGTAAGTACAATGGCAACGCGTTATTAAAAGCTGTTTTTTGAGATACTCGTGCAGATAATAAAATTTTTATTTTTCGCCGACGGATTTTTGTTGTTTCTACAAACCGTATTCCCAAAATAACATCATATTCTGGCATGACAACAAAATATAACTCTTTGAATCTTTCAGTGCGTTTATTTCAATTGAAAGTAAATGCTTACTTCTAACTTCTCGAAAAGGAGATATTATACAATGATTAGAGCAAGCATCCTGTATGCATTTGGATACTTTTCTTTGAACATTCTGAGTTTATGATAAACAATATCGAATATAACAATTCAAAAGCAGAAAGAAAGAAAAATTTGTCTTTAATGAACTTTTCATAATATTAAGGTTCTCAAACTATGGTTAAGAGGAATTTTTAAGATTTGTTAAAACTTTCACGCATTTAGAAATTAAATTCATTTAAAAGAAAAAAGAGCTGAAAAGAGAACCCAAAATGCTATCTATCAGATCCATAACAAATTTCCATCCTTTTTCCCGAATGTAATCAAAGGAATTCAAAATTGCAAAATTTTAAAAATAGGCTATATCTATAAAAAATTGTGCACTATCTTGATTTATATAGTCTATTTTGTTAAATTTTAGCGTTCTTTGAATTATAAATATTTTGACTTGATGAGCCTATTTTCGGTGATACATTGTTTCATATATTTGAATAATACACAAAATCTGAAAAACACATTACTTCTTCTTGTAAATTCTGATCGTATACAATTCTTTTGTAAATTTTTTTTGTTTTTTTTAGTAATACTTAAATAACTTTACTTTTTATTTAACTGTTTTAATACTTGTGTAAAATATAAGCTTTTCTTGAATAAATTTTAAATATAACTTTTCGCTAAAAATAAGAACGTCTGAAAAATGAGAATACGAATAACGAAATAACGAATAACGACATATTTAATAGAGCTATCAATCTGTTTTGAGATAAGCTTCAACGGATTTAAAGATCTGTGTATACAGAATGGAACAGCTGGTTTTCTTGTTTGTTTATTTGCAGTTTCCTCTACATTATATTGATACAAATTATAGGACTTCCAAAAGAATTTTTCATAATCTCTAATTTTTATAAGGGAGAAAAGATTAATTATTATCCTATTCAACCAAATAATTATGTTAACAAATTAATGCAGTGAAATTAATTGCTAAATATTAATCTTAGTATTTTGAACGATATAAAAATTTAATGGATCAATAAAATAATTATTTTTGAAAATTCTTAGAGAGGGGTTTTGTAGAAAATAAAAAAAGTATTTAATCTTTTTAAGTAGGAAAAAAGAAGAAAAAAGGTTAGTAGTATTCATGTTTTGTGAATTTGTAAATAGAAATAAAAAGTGAAAAACTATTTGAATATTATTTGAAAATTGTTATAGGTTTTTTTTATTATTATTATATTATTTTTATTCAAATAGTTGATTGCCTGTCATTCAATTTGTTTCTGTCGTCGATTTGATTTCTATCTTCTCTTCTTATGCATTCAAAATTATTTAATTTTTTATTTTTAAACAAATTACCCTTAAAATTTCTTCTTTTTTTTCAATATATAACTGGCTTTTATCACTTTAAAAAATTCTAGCATCAGTATTTCTTCAAAATTACTTCTTTGTTTTTTTAAATACTTCAAATCGTAAAAAGTGTATCATTTTAGGTTTTAATTGTGAACTTGAATGTTCCTTATTTGTTGTTGTTATTTATATTGCATAATTGGGCCTTGAGTAAAGAAAATTCACATCTTCGATTTTCAAAGTTTCGATATGACTATTTAGAAAATTCGTAAATAATAACATGTTTTCCAAGTTCAATTAACATTGAAATAATGATTGGATATTTCTGTGTTTCAGCGTCAAAGAAATTTTTAATAATATATTTTAAATTGGACTATACTAACTCAAAAGAAAATTCATATATAAAATATTTTTAAAGATAGAAGATGAAAATACGATTGTCCCTTAATGGAAAATTATTGAATGAAAATAAAATCGATTTCAACAGTTGAATCAAAGTTATCCAGTAATTCCTATTGAGTAGCTTCATTTTGAAACTGTTTTAAATGCATTGTATTGCCACAAAGCGGTACATAAATATTTGTAGTAGCCAACTTTTATAAATAAACTGTTCAATAGAAGAAAAAAATCGTTTTCATGCTTATAAATTCTGTGTCTACTTTATCGTCTTCTAAATATAATTAAACTAAATATTATTATTCGGATTCATAAAATTCAAAACAGATTCATAAAAATAATAGTAAATGGAATTATTGCGGATTCATAAAAACAATAGTAAAAACGAATTTATAAAAAATATTTTCAATTTAGCTTTCCCTCTTTTATCTGTAACTGTACATTTAGTTTGTCTGAAAATCCAGTGATAATAAGTTCCTTTAAATATGACAAATTGTAAGTAGTTAAAACATTTTTTTGTATGAATATATGAATAATATAAGTGTTTTTCCTTTGTAAATGACTCTCGATTTACACATAAAAATTCCACTTGTGTTCTTCCTCTTGTATCCAGACAAAAAATGTTACTATAAGACTTTTCCTTAACCGGATATCCTTCAGGGAATTTCTGAAACCGTTTATTCAATGGATGCAATTTATACACGTGGGAAAACACGAAATGGAGATCGTGAAAACACAATTATCGGAAAATTTCTCACGCATTTCTAGAAATTTGGTGTCACTTTTGGTTGGAGATTTTATTTTCTCTTTCATTGCGAACAAATCGCAAATTTAAACAGATTTCGCATCCCATTTTCAAATATTTCATAATATTTTCGAAGAATATCAAAGCAGTTATGATCATAACAGAGAAATTTACAATTATTTTATTTATTCAAATAATAAGAATTTAAAAACAATGTGATTTAAGTAAATAAAGCTAATTAAGCAATTTAAACATCCTATTCCATAATTTTATGATTTCTACACAGTTCAATTGTCTTTATATATTTTACATCTTTACTCTGTTGCATCTTGGTTTATCTAAATTCTCAAACTGTTTCCATTGCCATAATATCTGTTAAATTAATTTTTGCTTGAGATAAATGATTTAAGATTATACTCTTATTTTTTACTAAGTTATATGTAGATCATTTAGATTTTAAAAGACAACATTATAAAAAAAGAAAAAAATCATTTTTTAAATTGAATACTGAAATGAAAACCATTGTTTAGTCTCTATTATTAGTTCTGTAATCCTTATCTGCCTTTTTAAAATTTTATTAGAGCTGTAATGAAATTATTATTAATAAAAATTCTGCTACAATAACTACTATCGCTTGGAATTTTTTTGAATTCGCAGCTTTAAGTTTTGTAATATTCGTTACTATGTTTATTATTGAAATAATTTTGTGGCTATAAATTGAAAATCACCTTTTATCACCAAGATCGCTTGAAAGGAAAGATATAGTATGGGGATTTTCTACACAAATTTCCAGATCATATTGGAAAGAACATTGATTTAACCAACATTTAGTGTCCCTTATGATAATCTTCATAGAATAAATATTTTTCATGATAATAATACTGTAACTTATATTCATCAATAAGTGGTAAAATCTATTTTTTAAAGAACAATACATTTCGTCATAGTAATTGAAATTTGGTGAAGTTTCTTGAATATTTATTTTTTAATATGTCTATTATTAAGATTCAATTCTAAAATAAACTACTAAAGTTAAAAATTACTTATTATTACGTATTATGAATAGGAATAACTGTCTATTTAACCATCGTATAACCAGTGGATCTTAAACCTTTTAATTCTTTTGAATTATTAAATTACTTTCACTAGTTAAAAAAAATGTGATTGTATTTGCGAATTACGATGGTATTGAAGATGATCATATTATCTAAAACTATATAAAGTATTCAGAAATTTTTCAAAATTAAAATAAGAATATATTTGAAAGTCCCATACAAAATTAATATTCTCCTTTCAAGAAAATTTAAGGAAAATTTAAAAACAACTAAATATTCTACAACAAAAAAGATAGAATTTACACATCAGTGTCTAAAAAAAGGAATACCCATTATTTTATAAATGCAAGTTGAAAAATAAGTGAAAATTACAATTATCATTTTAAAATAGTAGAAAACTTATATCAATCACTTACTTAACGACGTTCTGATAATAATTTGGAAAAAAAAATTTACACCATCATGCCTTTACAGGTGTGCCTTCATTTTTTTATCCTAATATTATATAATATACCTATAATCTATGTAAAAACTTATAAACTTGAAAAATTATGAATTATTAATTTTTAGAGAAACTAATTATATTTACAAAAAGAAAGCAACAATATCATTTTAATGAATTTCTTCGACTTGCTAATTTAAAAAATTGTGTTTTTAGGTTTTAATGCTATTCATAAAAACTGTAAATGTTTACACCGGCTCAAAATTAAAAACTAAAAAAAATGCTATTATTTAAAATCAATGGCGAAATAAAAACTAAATCGTTTTGTTGGTTTTGTAAAGCTTCCCTTAAGAAAAATAATTTAATGATATTTAATAAAATATAAAACAAAACTGCCGTTAATTCTTTTGCTGTGACATAGGAAAAATTGTCAAATTACGGTTGTTAAATTGGTGATAACACTATTAAAATTCGTTACATATAACAAAAATCCGATATGGTGGTACAAACTAATGTTCTTTTTTAAAAAAAAATTCTAAGAGTTTCCTATATTTAATTGTCATTTTGACGGAAGGCTATTTCAAGTCTATCAGTGAATTTAAATCAAATTCAGTAGTACATTGTAATTCAATGTTATTTCAGCAATTTAGAATATATATATTTTGATTACAAAACGCAAAGTACTTTATTTTACAGTAGGTATAATAAAAGGAAAAACATGATTTGGACAAAATCAATGAAACAGGACAAGATATTTTAAGATTACTAATCCTTTTTTAAACGCATACTTAAATATATAAGATAATTTTAATATTTTAAATAAAAGTTTAAATATTTAAAAGCAATTTATTAAATTATATTTTAAATTATGGAATATAGTTGAACAAAAATAATTTGCTTTCGATGTAACAATGTTGCAAGTAGATTAAAATAAAAATAAGAAATTACATTTCGACCTCCAAAAACTTTCTATATACTATAATTGTCTTTTCTAAAAATCGGGGGGGGAGTGGAAGAAATATGCTTAAAAAATAAGAACTTTATATAAGAAAGGGTAAGAAATTTCATGTTGATATTGCCGTATAAACGACCGACAAATATTTCAGTAAGTAATTCTTCAATATACAGTAAGTAAAAGTTTAAAAATTTCAAAGCAGTTTATTAAATTATATTTTAAATTACGTCATGTAGTTGATCTAAAGTAATTTTCTTGTGATGTAACAATGTTGCAAATAGATTAAAATAAAAATAACAAAGTACATTTCGACTTCCAAATACTTCCTTCTATACACTATAACTTCATTTTCTAAAAATCGGTGGGGGAAAAAAAGAAATATATTTGAAAAATTTAAATTAAAAAAAGAAAAGGGAAGAAATTTCATGTTGATAACGCCGTATAAACTACCGGCAAATATTTTCGCCAGAAAATTATAATATAAAAAGATTTTCCTTCCTCTTTTTTTAATTAATGATTAAACATACAACTTTCACATCCGCGACGCGAAATTTGTTGTTGTTGTTGTTATTTTATTTTCAAAAAAGCCGCTTACCTGTCTTCTCCGCTAGTCAACACATCCACTATCCTCTTGATAAAAACAAACAAACAAACAAACACCACTAATTATTCAAATAATCCAGCAATAGCAATCATCGCACACTGATTGAACGCACATTATATTCGGGTGAGCGCACACGTGAACAATATTCCAATTTAACGCCGCAAATAAACCGTGCTAATTAATTAGTGAATTGATAAGCGCAGATGCAAGCGTTCGGCGCACGTTTCCACGTGTGCCGTAGCTTAGTTTTGAACAGTAAGAAAAACATCCGAGGCAGTTCGTGACGCAATAACTGGGAACTCCCTTTCGGCGCATGCGCCCGCTTCATATCGAAAATGTAGAGAAAATGCGTTTGCAAAACCGCTATTCTCGCCAGTATAAAGGTTATCGGGTTTCCTTTACTATCGCCGAGAGATCTGCGACAGAGACGACGCTAAATCCATTAGTTTCTTTTCTTTATTCCGTGAGATTTGTTAGCATAAGAAAATGGATATAAATATCAGATTATGATTTTTAGTTTTATAATATATATAGCTTAATTATAATTTATTTATTTTATTATTATAATGTCGGAACATGATGTTGTTTTGGGGATTTTTTTTATCTTATATACTGTAATACGAGGAATGGTTGTCAAGTCGAAAATCACCCCAGAATTAATACACTCCGGTAAACTTGGGGATCTGGGGTTTTTGGCCACGAGGAATCGATTGGCGCCGGTTTTGAAGTGCTACGGTTGAGCAGTTCGGAGTTACAGATAGGATATTTTCAAACTTTATTAGTTCGCCATAATGGCTACTTAAATTTTCAAGTGGTAACGTGCTGCTATCTATAGCCAATATGCCATCTATTTCAATATTCATATATATATATATATATATATATATATATATATATATATATTTCATTTCATGCAGACACGTGATGAAAATTGCATTTTTATATGTTTAATGTGCAATAATAATTTATTTTTTTTTAAATTTGAGTTTTTGTCAATCTGATGGCATCATATTAATAAAATAATTTTTTCCCTTTTACTCGTAACTCATACTTGGAGCTTAAGTTTTAATTTTATCTTATACTATAATACGAGGAATGGTTGCCAAGTCGAAAATCACCCCACATTTCCGACATTTCAACATTCATCAGGAAAAAACAAGGATAACTTTGATATTTTTTAGTAAATTTTCTTTCAAAAAAGTACGATTCTAATTGCACTGCTTTTTATTAAGGGAAATTTGTTAATGAAATTTTGAATTTAGCGCTCGTTCGTTAACTAAAAAGATTCGTTCTTTTTGATTCGTTCAAAATTCCAATTTCCAAATATTCAAATTTCCAAACTCTAACTTTGTTTAGAATAGTTTACAATGGTGCACTTTGACCGGTTATCTTTTCACCAATGGTTTCACAAATTTTCTTATGGCATGTATTGTTTTGATAAATCACAATTGAAAATTTAAATATTCGAGTTAGTTTCGATACCTGTTTTCTCCAAGCGGAGCTCGATCATCCGCTGGTTATTATAATGTCGGAACATGATGTTGTTTTGGGGATGATTATTTTGGCGTTAACAAAAATCCGTTGGCGAAAAATAAAAATTTTATTATCTGCACGAGCATTTCATAAAAACAGCTTTTAATAATGCGTTGCCATTGCTTGATTTTAGCTCTGATTTTTTAAAAAAAGTTAATGACTACGGCGAATAAAATCTAGAAAAATGTCATTTTGAGCATGTGATTATATGAAACGGAATAAATAAGAAATGTGATTTTTTTTAACAATAAATGCGAGACAAAGTGTTTATGATCTTTTGCAATACTAAAATTAATAATTCAATGAAACAATCAAAATGAAAAAAAAATGTAACTTCACTTGCACGAGCACGTGGTACTTCATTTTATTCTTTTTAACTATTTATATTATATCATATTTATTTACTTCTTTTTATCCATTCATAAAAGCTGAGAGAGACTGAGGCTCTTTTTTATTTAATTTAAATGTTTATTTATTTCATAGCATTTGTTTTTTCCTCTTCCGGATTTTAACAACATTCTTTTCTTATATTAAATTAGCATTTAAAAACCGTATTCCATATCTAAGTTAATTAAAATCTCAAGTCAAGCACAAAGAGAATTGATTGTTATTCCTCTCTACACCTTGCTTTTGTTATGTATGCCAAAACAGAAGATAATTTCGAAATATATATTTACAAGTTTAGTATATATTTGATATCGACGTTATTTCAATCTTATTCTCTGTCTCTCTCCATATATATATCGTTTTTTCTTCGTCGTCGTCTCGTTTCTTGAAACTATTTCCGAGCCTTTCATTTACTCTAAAATGACGATTTCTCTGCTTTTTAGGCATCAACTAATAATCATTCGAAGCTGGAAAAATTAATTTCGACATTAAAGGTTTAATTTCATTTAATTTTTTATTGTATAATGTGCCACCTTTATTGTAAATTTCATTTTTCATATTAATAATAAATTGATTTTTTTTATTTGTTTTATATTAGAAACATTATTTCCACGGCTTTGAAAACCGAAATTTTGAATATATTTTTGAATGAAAAGAACATTTAATATAGAAAAAGATAATATTTAGAGCATAAATTTGTAATTTTTTTTTAGAATTATGTTTTGAATTGTTTAAATCTGTCTGTTATGAATGAATTATCTTTTATCAAAACATTTTTGTTAAGTTTGGAGCTTAAAAAGAAATCGTGCATCGAAGTCATTATCCTTCTAAAGTAAATATTTCTTGTTTCTATTAGTATTACTGTTATTTAAATCCTATGTCTAGTTCTCTTCTAAGTAATTAATTATTCACTTAAAAATAATTTATTCGAAGTGCGACAACGCGATGCATTTGGTCAGTGTAGATCTCTAGAGTTTTAACATCAACTTATTTCTGCGTTGGAGGGTTTAAGAAAACATAATTTTTGTTTAATGGAATTTTCTTCTAAACTCGACCTTTGTATGTATATTTTTATACAAATTCTTTACGCCAATTTTTTTCTTTTGAAATTTAAAAATAAATCATGGAAGAATAGAAAGTTTAATATCCTCGTAAAATAAATACTTTCTGTACTCTATTATTACTTTCCTTTAAATGCCATCTTTAAATAGTCAATTATTTTCTTAAATATTATGGAGAGGAAAAAAAATCAGAAAATTTTGGACTATTTTCCCAAATCAATATTTCTGCTTTAAAAGGAATCGAATTTATCAATATAAATTCGATTATTCGATATAAATTTTCGTTCAAATTTTTTTATAATTCCGGGATCGTTATTTCATGATAGAGGTAAATAATAAAAATTATTAAATGGCAAAAAATAATTCCAAATATAAAATCTAGAATGGAATAAAGTGAAAAGATTTGCATTAGTGCCAAACAAAATCAAAACATTTATAATTTTGTACAGATATTTATGAATTTCATTCATTTTATTATAGAAAAAAACCCTATACATATAAATTAAGCAAATATATGAAAACGCTATATATGAAACAAGTATATATCCAAATCTTCGATCGAAGCACAAAGCCTTCCCATAGGACGTAGTATTCTCATGAACGATAGAAGCAAGTAATTCCTACTCTGGCAACTCGGCGAATGCAATAAAAACCTCATTGCAAATGGAGTTCTCTCTTCAGATATAGGGGTAGGGATCCGTTCTATGATGCCCAAATCTGAGGGGGTGATGTTCGCTACCGCTTGTCTAATGCACCAACAGAATATCAGAGGCAGTTAAGCCTGGAATCAATGCAACAAAAAGAAGCAAATCACAAGGGTAAGAATGGGAACATTACTACTATTACACTTCACCAAACATAAGTGCTGGGTTCGAGGGTTGTAGTGATGTGATTGTACATGGTATATAAAATATTTTTACCACAAATAAAAATTTCAAAGAAGAGTATATATATATATATATATATA
>JAOUZG010030345.1:4203360-4218708 GCA_026289955.1 Argiope argentata | reverse complement strand
TTTAATTTTAACGATTCCGTTGCTTGGACTTTGCTCGCAATTTTTTTCAGCACTCCGTATCCTTCGGAAGAACAGCTTTGAAAACCTAATCCATAGGTTAATGATTATAGGAAACCTCATCCGTAGGTAATTCATTCTCTTGCATATTCCTGATCCGAAGGATAATTTTGGTAAGTTTAAATTTCTTGTGTAGAACAATCCTTGTTCTTACAAAAAAAAACCCTTAATTGCAAAGTCGCAAGAAGTATTGATTTATTTGAATTGATAATAAATCTTATAAAAAATGTGTAATTATAAATAACAATTTATCTCGGAGCATTCAGTACTTATTTTGAAAAATATGTATGAATATTTTGTTATTAATATGTTAATAGTGTTTAAAAACATAGAATTATTTTATTGCTGTGTGTCTTAACCATATTTTAAAGAATTGGTATAATTGATAATTTTAGTATAAGCATACACAAATTTTATGAAAGTGTTATATTTTTAAAGATTTCTCATTCTTTTTGAAAAGAAAATAATCAATTTTGTAATGCATAATCATTGAATCATTTTAAGTAAGCGTAGTGCAGTTCGATTATAACCTTGAACTCACGCCAATGTATAATTTCTTGCTGACTCAGCGATACTATTTTCTGAATAAGACATAACTCTCTTCAATTGCTTTCCTTTGCGCTGAACTTGGAACTCACATGATTAATATGCATTTTCGATGCTGCTATTTTGTTATCGTATTGAGTAGAGTATATCCATTTAGAATTTTTTGTATCTCTCTTATATGCAGAAAGTATTCTTGTCATAAAGTGAATTTATTATAAGTTGGAATAAATTTATGATTGTGTTCTTTTCAACATAGATTTCTAAAAATGTATAAAAATTTCAACTAATTCCAATTGTATATAAATGCAATCTAAAAATTCTCATCAATTTTATTTAAGCATATATTTATTCTTTTTTTTCAACTGATTTATGTATTAACAGTGTGTTAGAATATATATATATTTATATGCTGTGTGCAAATTTGGCATCACTTTTACAAGATAAAGTGAAATAGTGGCTTTAAAAAAATGAGCTTTCTGGGAAAGGGCAAAAAGTGTGATCTTGAAACTTTAGCTCGTGAAATGAATATCGACATTCCTCCAAATGCTGTGATTTTAACTTTAAAATCCCTAATAACTACATCCGAACAATACGATGAAAATTTTGTGCGCGAATGTTTAAATAACATTATCGAAGAAAGAATATCCAAAGAACGCGAAATTATTTCTATTCGGGAGAAAGCTGAAGAAAAGGAAAGAAATGCTCGTGAACAAGAAAGACTGGCACGTCAAAAAAGTGAAGAGAAAGACAGACAAGAATTTGAACTTCAAAAAATTCGACTTCAGATAGAAGCTCAACAATGTGCTTCATTGCCTGCTGTTGCCAATGTTTCAAATAATCTGCAATTATACAATTTGATTCAAACTTTTAATCCCAAAGAAGACGATATGTCACTTTTTTTAAATTTATTTCAACGGCAAGTAAAATTTTTGAAAATAGAAAAAGACTCTTGGGTAGCACATTTGCTTGGTGTGCTTCCTAATGAAATAGCACAAATAATTACTCGCGAACCTGAGGAAAAAGCTCAAAATTACGAGCATGTGAAAAATTTACTTTTGCAAAGATTTAAAATGAGTCCAGAGAAATTGCGACGTCTTTTCGCAACTCATAGAAAAACTCCGGACAAAACATGGAAAGATTTCCATTTTGAACTGAGAAATTACTTCGAAGGATGGTTGGAAGAACTCCACATCCAAGATTTCGATAAATTAAAGAACTTGATGATCCTAGATCAAATGAAGAAACGGGTACCACCAGAAGTAAAGGAACATTTCTTAGATATATGGTGTGATTGGGTTACCCCTGATGACCTAGTAGATAAACTAGACGCTTACGACAACTTGCGAACAAGCAAGAAAGAATCCCAAATGCTGAATAGCTGTGTGGATAAACCATATTATTCAAAACAAACTGACCAAGTCAGGCTTGATAAAGGCAAAAGAACTTTTTACCCCAAAGGTCCAAAATTGCAATATCAACAAACTTTTGATAGAAAGCCTCTGTCTGGGTTCCTCAGTCAAAGTAGGCGGGATCCCGGAGTCCTCAGTCAAAGTAGGCGGGACTCCTTTTGCAATGACAGAGCACAGAAAACAAGCCCTGACATGCTACAAGAAGCTAGAAAACCATTAACTTGTTACGGCTGTGGAACTCCTGGAGTAATCAAATCTAAATGCCGCATATGCAATCCAAAACTCCAAGAAAGCGATGATTTCCCTGCAAATCTTAATCAAATGACTTTCTATAGTTTTTCAACAGATGTTCACCCACTGAACATAATTGAAGTTTCAATCTGCAATAAAAAAGCAGCCGTGTGTGCTGACACAGGTGCTACACATTCTGTGGCCGTTGAAAAACTGTACCTACTTCTCAAAGAGCATGGTATGAAATTTGAAGAGAAAACAATTGATATAACATTAGCCGATGGACATATTCGAAACACAGAAATACTCACAACCATTGTGAATATTATTGTAAAAGGGAAAAATATTCCAACAGAGCTTATAGTGTTGAAACATGCCAAAGGAAACCGAACTCTTCTCGGTGTTGATTTTTTAAGTGCTGCAGGTATCGTCCTAGATATCCAGAAGAAATATTGGTACTTCTCTGAAACCCCTCAAAAGAAGTATGCTTTCATAGAAACGCCTTCTAATATAAATGCTCTCCTAACAGTACCCACTGTGCCTCAACCTTGTCAACTTCGTAATCATGAAGGTACACATCTTTCTCCTCAACAGCGACAAGATTTTAATTCCTTACTGGAAAAGTACGAGACATGCTTCCAGCCAGGGGGAGCGCCAACACCTTTTATCCAACACAGAATCAATACCAGTGACCACCTTCCAATTGCAGTGCCACCTTATAGAATGAGTCCTGCAAAGAAAGAAATCTTAAGACAAGAAATTAATAAGCTCTTAGAAGAAGAAATTATCGTAGAATGTGAATCCCCATATGCTTCGCCTGTGGTATTGGTACCAAAACCTAATGGTACAATGCGCCTGTGCATCGATTACAGAAAGCTGAACTCCATTTCAATTCCTGATTCCTACCCACTTCCACGAATGGATGATTTGCTGCATGACGCAAAACCTACTTCTTTCATGTCAACTATCGATCTTCGAGCAGGATATCATCAAGTTGAAGTTCATCCAGACGATCAAGAAAAAACTGCATTTGTGTGTCCCTTTGGAACATACAAGTTCTTACGAATGCCATTTGGTTTAAGGAATGCCCCTGCAAGCTTTCAAAGGTTAATGGACCGTTTCCGAAATGGTCTTGATGATATTCTCACCCTCAAATATCTCGATGACATCATCATTTTGTCAGAATCATTTGAGAAACATCTCTCTGATTTACAAGCTGTTTTCGAAAGACTCTTACTTTTTAAATTGCAAGCAAATAGAGATAAATGTCATTTCGCTTCATCTCGTGTCAAATATTTAGGATTTTGGATTACAAAAGAAGGAATTGAAATTGATCAGGAAAAAGTTTCCTCCATTCAGAAAATGCCACCTCCCAAAAATGTTAAAGAAGTACAATCCTTCCTTCAAACATGTTCCTGGTTCCGCAGATACATTCCTAACTTTGCAGAAATATCACGACCTCTTAGTGATCTTACAAAGAAAAAAGCTTCATGGGAATGGAGTTTCACCCAGCAAAATGCTTTTGATAACTTAAAAACTTGTCTCGTAACACCTCCCGTGTTGAAGCAAGCTGATGGAAATAAGCCATACGTTCTTCGGACAGACGCTAGTAATTATGCCCTTGGTGCTTGTTTACTTCAAGGCTCAGGCTCTGAAGAACACCCTATTGAATATGCTAGCAGATTGCTTTCTCAAGCAGAGCGCAACTATTCAACTACAGAACGAGAAGCTCTGGCTGTCGTATGGGCCCTCAAAAAGTTCCGTGGTTACTTAGAAGGTTCAGAAGTAACAGTGGCATCTGACCACCAACCTTTGAAATGGCTTTTGACTCTTAAGTCCCCAACAGTAAGACTTGCTCGATGGGCTTTAGAAATTCAATCGTTCAACTTGAAAGTTCAATATGTATCTGGAAAAGCAAACGTCATTGCGGATATGCTTTCACGGCCAGTTTGCGAAGAAGAAATTTCCTCTCGTGAAATTTGTAATATTGTGATAGCAGACATGCCTGCGAGAACTTCAAAGGAAATGCGTGATTCTCAATTGAAAGATGATAATTTGCGTCCAATAATTGAAAGCTTTGAATCATCACCGAAAGATGAAAATTTTGTAAACTGGACCGGAAGAGGGTATTTGATGAACCAAGGAGTCCTCTATCGCTTTGTTCCTGATGCAGATACAGAAGAGGCACAACTTGTTGTTCCATCTCATGAAATTTCAAACGTGTTAAAACAATACCATGATGCACCTACTGCAGGTCATTATGGTGAAGATGGAACTTATCATATAATAGCCCAGCGCTATTACTGGATAGGAATGCGGTCTTCCATTGCTGCATATGTAAAGAAATGCCCGGAATGTGCTCGGTACAAGTCTACTAATTTGAAACCTGCTGGACTTTTAAGGACACCTATCCAATCTCAAAGATTCGAGACACTTTCAATTGATTTGTTTGGACCATTACCCCAAGGCGCTACTGGTAAACGATGGATCTTTATCATAGAAGATTGCGCAAGCCGCTGGATAGAACTGTTTGCTCTGGAATCAGCCACTGCTAAAGAATGTGCAATCACACTGATAGAAGAAGTATTTCTAAGATATGGTATTCCCAGACGTATTATAAGTGATAATGGCCCACAATTCATTAGCGCCGTCCTCCAACAAATATGTTTTGTTCTTCAAATAGATCAGTGCCTTACTCCAGTTTATCATCCTCAGGCTAATCCTGTAGAAAGGAAAAATCGTGATCTAAAACCTCGATTGGCTATTCTTGTGGGAAACGACCACGATAGTTGGGAAGAAAAACTCCCGTATATTCGTTTTGCTATGAATTCGGCTGTTTGTGATACTACAGGACATACACCTGCCTTCCTGCAATTCGGAAGAGAATTAAGAACTGTAGACGATGTAGTTCAAGATTTTCGGACTGTTGTCGAAAACGATAATTTCGTTCCAGAAATCGCACCGTATTTGAAAAGATTTGCAAACATTACAAATGACATACGAGAACGTATCAAAATAAAACAAGATCAACGAAAAAAATACTACGACAAAAACCGACGTCAAATTTTTTATTCTCCTGGTGATAAAGTTTGGGTTACTTTGCACCCCATAAGTAACACCAAAAACAAAAAAAAACTTCAAAATTTATTCCAAAACGGGACGGACCATACTTGATCCTCACCCAGAAGTCTCCTACTTCATATGTCATAGCCAGCCTTGATAAGCCATCCGAACCGATAGCGACCTACCATACATCTGCTCTTTCGCCCTTCAGAGATGTGGATACTTCTCCAGTTGTCCCTCTTAGAAAAAGAGGTAGACCGCCAAAATCTGTCGTGCCACCACGTATTACTACTCAACAACCTCCTTGTGTGCCCGAGTCATCTACATCAAATCACCTTGCCCAGAAACTCAAAAAGCCACAACAGATAACACAGACTGCCAAAAGACCTCCCAATACTTTTAGTCCTGTCTCTTCGTCGGGACGTCATCAGAGACAGAGGGGGAGATTGTAGCAGCCACTATTGACTGTAACCGGAACTGCTGCGCCACCTAGACTATTGAGCGCAAACCTCGAAAACACCAGTAAAGCTCAAGCAACGGGCATGGACGCATCTCAAACTTTTCTATGCGTTTGTGTAATTTGTTAAAATTATCTTGTGTTGTGTGTGACTTACCTTTTTTCCTAATAAATAATTGTTACACTAAACATACTTTATTAGAACCCCCGAACACCCCCACCACAGTTAAAGTTTTTTATATCTTCTGATGGGGCATTAATAATCGACTTTATCTTATAATAACGGACAGCAGTAAAATTCAAATTCAAAGCAACATCAATAAATATAAATTAATTGAAAATTAAAAAACTACAATTCTTTTGCATAAATATTACATTCAAAGAATTCTTCTGTTTTAAATTAAATCAGAAAATCCACATAATGTCATTATTTAAGTTTCTGCGCAAGTCTATTAAATAGATACTTAAGAAAACAAAAAACAATATAAAAGATTAAAATGAAATCTGCTATGTATATCTCAATTTATCATGTCAGAACATAATTTCTTGAAAGGCCAAGCACCACGTGCTCCTGCAAGTTAAATTATATTTTTTTTTCATTTTAATCGTTTCATTGAATTTCAAATATCTACTTAAAGAGTTCTTGTAACATCGGTATTTGGAAACATCAAATTCTGTTAAGGATATAAATGCAACAGGTGAGAAGTCAGAATGAAGGTGAAAACGATAAAAATGTAACTTTCTGGCTGCGAAACTATAATGAAACTAAAAATAAAAATCCTCATAAACTTGTGAAAGGTAAGTAACGATAATTTCAGTATTCTAGGAAATAGCAATTAACTCAACTTAGAAAATATTGGATTTTGTGGCATCACATAGAGAAAAGAATGCTTATCGCTGTGTTTACAAGTTTCTGTATTGATTTCATAAACTGTCAATTTTAACTGGAATCGCCAATTAGAATTCCAGTTAGAATTAAGAATGAAATGTCAACATGAGATTAATTTTTAAAGATGTTAAGCTAATATAACAAATTTAAAATAGTAAATACTATTCAACGTTTTTGATAATTAACAGGACATAAAAATGATAAAAAATAGAGTAAATTAACGTGTATATCCTTATTTTTATGCTATAACTCATATATGTACTATATAATATACACTGAAGTGACAAAAGTCATAGGATAGCAATATGCAAATATACAGATGGCAATAGTATCGCAGCGAAAAAGTATAAATGCGCAGTTCTTTTTCCAGAGCTTTCATTTGTGCTCAAGTTATTCAGGTGAACAGGTTTTTCGTGATTTATGGCGGCACGACGAGAATTAACACTTTGAACGTGGAATGTTAGTTGGAGCTAGACGCATGGGTCAGTCTATTGCGGATATCGTTAGTAAATTCAACATTCCGAGATCCACAGTATCAAGAGTGTGCAGAGAGTATGAAATTAAAGGCATCTCATCCCATCATGATAGCGCAGTGGGCGACCACCTGCACTTAACGACCGAGACCACCGACGTCTGTGTAGAATGGTCAATGTTAATAGACACGTAACACTTCGTCAAATAACTGCAGGAATCAATGTGGGACTTACGAGGGACGTGTCCGATGGGACTGTGCGGCGAAATTTGTCTTCCTTAGGCTATGACAACAGAAGACCGACTCGAGTGCCTTTACTGACAGCACTACATCGCCTGCCGCGACTCTCCTGGGCTCGTGAGCATATCGACTGGTCCCTAGACCAGTGGAAAACCATGGCGAGATCAGATGAGTCATGATTTCAGTTGTTACGAGCTGATGTTAGAGTTCGATTGTGGCGCAGACCCCACGAAGCCATAATCCCAAACTGTCAGCAAGGCACTGTTCAAGCTGGCGGTGGCTGCATAATGATGTGGGCTCTTTTTACATGGCATGGACTCGGTCCTCTGGTGCAACTGAACCGATCATTGACTGGCAATGGTTACGTTCAGCTGCTTGCAGATCACTTGTAGCCATTCTAGGACTTCACGTACCCACACAACGATGGGATTTTTATGGATGATAATGCGCCACGCCACCGGGCCAGAACTGTTCGCGATTGGTTTGAAGAACATTCCGGACAATTCCAGCGCATGATCTGGCCACCTAGATCGCCCGATAGGAATCCCATCGAGCATTTATGGGACATCATCGAAAGGTCCGTTCGTGCCCAAACTCCTGCACCATCCACACTTTCACAATTATGGACGTGTAAACAGACAGCATGACTCAATATTTCTGCAGAGGACTTCCAACCACTTGTGGACTCCATGACGCGACGAGTTGTTGCACTTCACCGGGCAAAAGGAGGACCGACACGATATTAACAGTCATCCCATGACTTTTGTCACTTCAGTGTATGTACTGTTTATTCACAGATTACTTTTTCTTGAATAATTGACAATATCAACAGTTTGTAAAATGACCTGCAAGAACTTTTAGGATTCTGTGAGAAATATTCATTCCTGAGAATGTTGTTGAGGATATTAAAATGACGGCATTGACATGTTTCACTTAAGAAAGTTTTTTTTTCTATATATGTTCTTTTTTTTTTAATTTTGAAGCAGATCTTCAAAAATTAAATAAGTCGGAGCATCCCGTTGATTTATATATTCTATTTCTTGCTAAATTAATTAATGGAATTCAAAAGAATTTTTATCTATTTTGTGTGAAATTGCAGATTCTACTGTTTCAAGGTATTTTAATTTTGTAACAAAAGTTTTATATGAAACATTGAAATTGTTACTTAGATTTTCTCCAAAGTCATTAGTTGTTGAAACTACGTGAAAACAATTTGATTTTGAAAATAGACTCCAGAGTCCTTAATGACTGCACTGAATTTCCTATGTGAAATTTAGCAATGCCACAAAACAGCAAATGACTTTCAGTTTTTATAAGAAAACAAATATTTTAATAGATATGATATTCATAATGCCTTCAAGAGCAGTCAGCTTCATTTAACCATTATATTGTGGTAGCATATCTGAAAAGGTTTTTATGTATGTTTTTGTTTTACTTTATCACTGTTCAGTAAAATTTCATCAATGTAACTTAAAAATTTTAAAGTACATCTCGTAAATGTTCTGCTTTAAGAGTACCAGTGGGTGACCGAGCACCGCTCGGAGAAAACAGGTATCGAAGCTAAGTTGAATATTTAAATTTTCAATTAACGCATCAAAAAGAACGAATCTTTTAGTTAACGAACGAGCGCTAAATTCAAAATTTCATTAAAAAATTTCCCTTAATAAAAAGCAGTGGAATTAGAATCGTACTTTTTTGAAAAAAAATTTAGTAAAAATATCAAAGTTATCCTTATTTTTTTCTGATGAATGTTGAAATTTTGGAAATGTGGTGCGATTTTCGACTTGGCAACCATTCCTCGTATTATAGTATAAGATAAAATTAAAACTTAATCTCTAAGCATGCGTTACGAGTAAAAGGGAAAAAATTATCTTATTAATATGTTGCCATCAGATTGACAAAAACTGAAATTTAAAAAAATAAATTATTATTGCGCATTAAACATATAAAAATTCAATTTTCATCACGTGTCTGCATGAAATGAAAATATATATATATTTATATGAATATTGATATAGATGGCATATTGACTATAGATGGCAGCACGTTGCCACTTGAAAATTTAAATAGCCATTATGGCGAACTATTAAAGTTTGAAAATATCCTATCTGTAACTCCGAACTGCTCAACCGTAGCTCTTCAAAACTGGCGCCAATCGATTCCTCGTGGCCAAAAATCCCAGACCCCCAAGTTTACCGGAGTTTATTAATTCTGGATCGATTTTCGACTTGACAACCATTCCTCATATTATAGTATAAGATATTGCTCAACATTATGTTTTTATTGATGATTTAAAAAACTTTTGTTCAGTGTCTAGGTTGTTTTTGTTGAATAAGATTGATTTTATCATTTACTTTGACATTCTTGTCATACTATATTTATATTATTTGTAAGTGTCTAGAAAATGAAATGTTGATAAACAGTTTTTGAATTTTTTTAATTGGTGAGAACATTGAAATATCCATTTGATCATACTTTTTTAAATAATTATCATATGTATTTTATCTGTATTTTTTGTAATGTGTAAATGAAATAATGAAATTTAATTTTACTTGTTCGTCCTTTAATAATTTCTATAAATTAAAACGAAATAATTGATTCATAAGTTGAATATATTTAAAAAAATGTTATCTCTACCTTTTATATTTCTTAATTTGAAACTGTAAACCAAATGTATTCAATATATGAAAATTTAAGTTTCATATTCTTTCCTCTTAGCAAACAGAAAACATCAAAGACCTAATATCAATAAAAATCATTTCTTAAGAAAAAATACAGTAATATTTATTGGTATGCTTCAAAGTCTTAACTTTTCTGAGAGTAAAAATTATTTTATAAAAACTATATTAATAAAATTCAGAATTCAATGATATTTAAATAAAAAAATAAAATATATAATTTTTCAAAAAAACTGTCAATACCATTTGTCAAAATGTATCTTTCGTACAAAAAAAAGATATTAGGGAAGGAAAGAATAAAAGAGTAGCAAACTAATTAAAAGGCGATATTAATTACCTAATTTAAAAATAATAATTGCAATTTTAATATAAGAATTGAATTTACATTATTCCGAAAGATTGGTAAAAATAATTCAAAATATTAATTCTTAAAAAAAGTTTTTAATAATTATTCGGCTAACGTAACATTCAACTGCAATGCTTTCACCAACGTTATCGGCAGACATCCCGATATGCGCTGAACGGTTGAATACTGAACAGAAGTGGTTTGTTTAGCACTTGACACGGGACCTTGAATTGACCCCATTATACTTGAGTAAAAATGATAGATCATTATGAAGAGTAAATTTTATCTCAAATTAGCGAAATTAATTGACGAAGAAAATTGACAATGCTCTAGTAAGTCGCAAACTAAAACATATACACCACTACTTCATTTATGAATGATTCTTCAGCACCTTCATTTGCCCTACTTTTTTGTTTTCTTTTTAAATTTGTCATCGATCACAGAGTATATACTATATTTTCATATTATCTAACTCCAAAACAGCAAATCGTCGAACATTGTTGCACCTTGGGCAAGTATGTAAAGAGAACGAACGCGCGAGCTATTGCCAAACGGCCGTTAACAAATTTAGTCCTATTTTGCATCTGCATTTATGCTTATAGAAATAAATTATATGAGATATAAATGTGTATCTTGGAACAAATTTTTAAAAAAAATTATTATTCGAATTTTATTTTATTTTTTAAAAATTACTTAGACTTTTTATTTATGTGATAATATTTTCAAAAATATTATCAAACGAAAGATTTTTTTTTATTTCATCGAAAGATTCAATAAATTATATTTTCAGCTACAGCTATTTATTTGTCTTGAAAGCTATTTCCTTAACTTTTACAGCTTTCAAAAATATCTTTTCTACATATTTATATCAATAGTTTCCATTATTGCAATGGCAATAACCAATAATTTTCATTCTGAAGTATTGATTTTTGTTATTTTCTTCTTCTATTAAGGGCAAAGTAATGATGATTTTGCTGATTTTTTTAAAATTATTTTTCACGGTATTGAAATAAATCTTTACTTTCTTATTTTATTTTCTTGTCTTTTTTTAATAATCTGTTAACAAAGCTTTCAACCCAACGTACTGCAAGATTAGAATGAATATTATTTTTTTAATGGGTGAGGTCTCAATTTATTTACTATTCAGACATAGATATGACATGCTTATATAATACAGACAAAAAATAACGCATAACTTTAATTGCGAAATCAACGACTCATGTTATTGAAAAAAAAACTTTTTTTTAATGTTCTCGTGTTCCATTTTACAACGGAAGAAGGGACTCAGTAGCTTCTGAGATTATGGATCCCTGAGCATCCGAGGGTAGAATTCTGACTTCTAGCTCACACATGTCACAGTCCTTTTTTGCTGGGCGGACTTTATTCATGCATTTTATTCATTCATCCACAGATCATAATAAAAATCTAAAAAAAGAGAACTATCACCTCTGACCCAGAACTTCAGTGGTATTAATCTCGACATAGAGGACTTTGTGACCACAACAGATTTAACATACGTCAGCCACCATACACACGAAGAATCTTCACCTGGTGGGTTCGAACTCGCAGTTCAAGGGCTGCAAATACAAAGCCCTACCAACCAGGCTGTCCCGGCCTAAAAAATATATTAATTATTTTCTGCCGAAGCCTTTAATTGCATAATTGCTTCTACACAAATATATTTTTTGTGTGAGACTATGGTTTTATTTTATTTCATGATCAGGGAGGTCTATAAACATGTAGGATACCTCACAGAGCCATTTTTAACCATCATTTGTGCTTCATTTTTGTTTTTATGAGCATCTGATTGTAAACGTCATTCAAAGCGAGAATTGTAAAAGATTAGATCATTTTCCAGAGGACAATAATTTTAATTAATACAGCATTTCAGAAAATCGCCATTTATCGAGCTTTTCAAGCACCATCACATTTAATATTCAAGTATAGACCTACTAACTACCATACGACAAAGACGTTTCGCGCTTCTTATTATTTGGTAAGATGTTTCAGTCATATAATGTACTCTTTAAAACTTCTAACGTCCTCTTAGAGGGAATAATCTAACTTTCTGTTTCTTTAATATCAACATATTTTAATCCATTTAATATTTCCCGCTAAATACTCCCCCTTGTAAATTTTTCCCTTTAATTCTTCATAAATTATTTCATTTTTTGAAAAAAAGTCTCTTCATCCTTCGTTTGCATTATTTTAATATTAGTTTAGAAACAGAACTCGTAAATATCAAACAACCCCAAGATACCTCAAATCTAAATCCCCCACCTTCTGAAGAGTCTTACATTTTAGGAAGATTTGATTATACTCCCACATATATTATAAAGAAAGCAGAAGGCCGGCTTTCTGAAGCAGAGGTAGCGCGTCTTCCTCTGGAGTCCCGGTTCGGGCATGGTTGTTATTCTGTGTGCTATCTGTGAGATGAGTGACTGTGCCTCCCTGTAAAACTGGGCTGTGCAAGCGAATGTGATGAGTGCGCAGCTAAGTCGTACTTTTGGCCCTATTTGGCGCTACTCCAAAAACAAGAGACGCTCCTTTCGGCTTAAATCTGCCACTGTATCAGAGGAGGGCTTGTCCAATTTGTCAAGCGCCGTAAGTAACAACAACAACACAAAGCAGAAAAAAGGTCACAAAAAGTATGCGTTATATTTTACCACAGATTTAAAAAAACTATCTGTTGAAAAAACTAGGACTACTAAGATATGCATAAACCATGTAATTGAAACTAAGCACAACCTTTGTTTTCTGCAAACTATTTTTGTATAACGGATGATCCATTCATATACCATTAGCATAATTCAATTGAATACCAAGATCTAAAACTTCAACAAAAAAATATTTTTATCAAAAACAAAATTATCGATAACATCTGAACTCTGGATTTTTCCCGCTGAGTCTGGACACGAGTCCCATCCCCCTCAATTGATGGAGAGGGGGAAACCGAGTTCGTATTTAGCATCGGTCATTCGGGGCTTTTTTTCCCATGCGTCCTCCGCACCTTGACTTCGACAAAATAAACCTTTTTAAACAGAAACGAGCATCAAAATCCGCATGACTGACATTGCTCCAGATTATTCCACCGCGGGCTCACATCCTTGTCTGCCGAGCCGAAAAGGGTGTTTCCAGTGACCTGGATTCAACACGATCAGATAGACAAGTGGTATGCGTCTATTGTAACAGGAACTCTCGCTCTTTGCTCGAATTTCGCATACAAAAAGAGCGCATTTAGAAGTGGACCACGTCGGAGCGCTCTGCGCCTCAAACGCGTAATTATCAAGTTAAAAACCTTACTAACCAAAATAAGAACGTCTAGTTATTGTTATAAAAGATGATGTATGAACGAACTTGGTGATACCACAAAACACACACATTTTATATTATTACAGCATTAAAATTGGAGCATAAAAAATAGTTGCAAATAGTAAACAATTTGCATCTGTAAGCGGAATAATCCGCGTATGATGGTGGTCAGTTACTACAATCACGGTCAGTTACTACAATCAATTCATTAGAGTACTTGTCTAGTTAGATGTGGTTTGGGGATTCTTTCGCTTATATTTATAATTTAATTAAACTTTATTAGAGAATAATTAATATGCCTGCTGTCGTTTGTATTTTAAATACTTTTGTGTATGATATTTTTTTATTACAAAAACTGATTTTGCATAAATTATTATAATCCTTTTATTACCTCAGAGCATTGATGCCCTTGACCTTGGTCACTTGTCATTCCTTGAAAATAAAGTGAATATATGTTATCTTTAGCCGTCCTTTTAAGTTCATCAATCAAATAACTGTGTTAAGCCATTCAATTAAGTTCCAAAAGATATTTAGAAACTTCAAAAAATATTGACAGAGGAGATCAGCAACATACTGTTATTACAAAATTTTAAAATCGACCATGTTTGATTTTTTGAGAATTAGTAAAACATGATTAACAATATTGCAATATGATTAACAACATTAGTAACAGGAGCGGGACAGAAAGAAAATTAGTATTAGTGAATTTAAAGATTGTTTTTAAGTATTTTTTTAAAAAAATAGTTTGCTTCAAAGTACTACAAAGGTAAGCTAATATTAATAATTAAAAATTGAAATTTTCGAAATGTAAAGTTATTATGTGAAAACATTATTTTTAGTCATTATTTATCTTAATTTATTTATGTGATTAACCAATATAAACAGGTTTGTAAAAACAATAACATTACTTCTCTATCGGTCTCTCTCTTTCTCTCTCTCTCTCTGTGTAAATTTAAAAAAAATAGATATTTCACATGTAATGAGATGAAATTTGCGAAAAAAAATTGCACGGTTCTTCAAAAAAGAATTTTATATTGTGTGTGTGTGTGTGTGTGTGTGTGTGTGTGTGTGTGTGTGTGTGTGTGTGTGTGTGTAAAATAGAAAAACAGAAGAAACAAGATAAAAAAGTATGTGAGTGAAAAAGGAGAAATCCGACTTGATGCCTTTCTCAAAGGCAAGGATTCCAATAAAAAAAGTGGAATTTTTTTCTGTAATTTTTTCTTTTTTCAACAGAAGCTTTGTAAAATTGCTGAATTGGCTAAAATTCAGGAAAATTCCACAGTCGGAGTGAAGGGATAAAAACTGTCCAGCCAAAAACAATCCTTTCAAATATTCTTGATTCCCTTACACGAGATGTACATTTGACTGACAACTGTCAAAAATCACCATTAAAATCTTAACAATATATATTCAGAGGGATAATAGTTTCGTCATCTTTCCCTCATGCCGTTTTGTGTCGTTCTTGTAGCTTCTGTTTCTACGTAATACGTGTTTCCCGTGATGGAATAAAACGAACAAATATTCAATGTGTCATCTATGTCTTCGAAACCACCTCCCATTTTAAACAAATAATAATGTAACAGACAGACAGACAGACAGACAGATAGATAGATAGATAGATAGATAGATAGATAGATAGATAGATAGA
>JAOUZG010030345.1:4189144-4203350 GCA_026289955.1 Argiope argentata | reverse complement strand
ATAGATAGATAGATAGATAGATAGATAGATAGATAGATAGATAGATACCGATTTTGAGATGAAATAGTAGCTCTGACATCACAGTTCTTCGTGCACCTTTAAATGAAGATACATAATAATAAAGAAAAACTAATAAAAGCCTGTCAGCCTTTTGAAAACTCATCTGATTCAAAGAAGCAAACATGATAATAGTGCAATGCGAGTAAAAGCAAATAATATATATTTTTTATATTATAAATTTCGGAGATATCCAAACTTCTTGTTATATTTTCTAACGGTTCTAGATCACTTAGAACTGGGAAGTTTTGACTATTTTAAACTACTCAGGAAATTGATTATAAGAACTAGAAAATTTTTAGATAAGTTCTAAATATATTTCTAGTAAAGATTCTAATCAATTCAGTTTAGTAAGAATTCCCACATTCATCAAGAAAGAAAGAAATCTTATGTTAATATATGAGAAAAAAATCATTGAAAATCTCATCTGAATACATGAATGCATTATTTTCGTATTATTCGTATATCATCATCATCAAATTTAGAAAGGAAAAAAAAATTTTATTTCGCTGACACAGCGCGGGCACACATTTCCTGTTTTTAGAATTGCACAGTAATGATTGTTATCCTGGGAAACAAGGATATTGTTGGAATTAAAATCGTTAGCTTTATATTAAATGAGGTTTAAACTTTTTAATTCGCTTTGTCATCTTCAATGATTGCATTATCAGGAAGGAAAATCTAACGCTACACGCTAGTGGAATATTGTAAAGTAACCCAGCGAATAAAATTTCAATATTCAATTGTTGTTCCGCTGTATTGATTAAAAACACAAATATTAATTTACAAGGTAAAATGTTACATTTATAATTATTGAATTATAAAATGATTACATTTACAAAATGATTTAAACTTAGATTAAATAAAATTGTGTATAGAATAATGATTGAATTATAAAGAATATTGATTAAAATAAATAGAATATTAAATATAGAATTGAATTGTCCGATATTGATAGAATATTAGTTTTATAGGATTGAATTATTCAATATTGATAGAAGATAATTATATAGAATTGAATTGTCCGATATTGATAGAATATTAGTTTTATAGGATTGAATTATTCAATATTGATAGAATATTAATTATATAAAGTTGAATTATTCAATATTGATAGATTATTAATTATATAGAGTTGAATTATCATAATAGTGTAAAATAATCCAGTGAAAAAATTTCAATTTTTAACTGCTGTTCGGCTGTATTGATCAGAAACTTAAATATTAATTTACAAGTTTACAAGTCATTTACAAGTTAATTTTTCAAGTAATTACTGTGCTTATTTTATTGTACTTTTTTAGATTAATTTATATACCTATTTATATCGCTACACATGAAAACTAATAGGCTCTGTTTTACATAATTTACGAGTTTGAGTATAGAAAAAAAATATTTCTCAAGCAAAATGTTTTGAAATAATGAAAAGTAAATGAAAATTATAAGAATTATGGTTTTATAATTTCTATTTAAATACCTAAACACTTGCAACAATGGTAAACAGAGCATATAATTGAATTTTTTTTCCAACGCTTTTTGGAAGGTGCGTTTATAAACATTAAAATTTTAGAAATAAGAATTAAATATATAATATTTTACTTCAGGGAAAAAGGGACACTGATATAGTCTAGAAAAAGAAAACCATAGAAATTCAATATGGATTTTTAATTATAAAAATAAACTACATTTAAAATACTGTGCTTATCAAAAGCTGTGATTTTTAAAAACATAAAACGGAATAAAAGGATTTGTAACTTAAAAATCTTTCCTTTTGATATTAAATCGAATATATGCTACAATATGATTTTATTCAAATACGTAATATCAAATCGATACACTCAGAAAAATTTATATAAAATAAATCCAAATTAACACAATACCGAAGATGGAAGTGCTTAACTATGATTATAGCGAGTTTGTTTTTAATATTAGTTAAAATTTTAACATACTGAATATTTTATTTCTTGAAAATCTCAATAACTACTTATTATTTTTGTAAAATGTAAAATGCCTCTTAAAACATAATGCTCAAAACTAAATAAAAATCAAATTAACAGAAATTCAATCTTTATAATTATTATAATATATAATATTTAATCCATACATTGAAATAAATGTTAGATGTACGTGTCAAAATTTAAAGAAAAAAACCATATAAATATGTATTAAAAACAAATTATTACTTATATAGTAATTTACATATGCCGTATTCGTTCTGTTTTTATTTTCTCGCACTGAAAATACTCGGAGGATAAATACTGTAAATGCCAAAACATCTGAAGTCGAGAGTTTAAAGAATCTCCACTTTCAGATCTCTCTGAGGCTGAAAACGACATTTTTGGCATTGCGTATGTCACCCAGTCTGTCAGCGAACAATGCAGCTCAAAAACTATTTAAATTAGCAGCTGAAATTTAGAATATATACTGCACACAATTTGTAGATTTTCAGCAAATTTTTTAAAAAATTCATCCAGAGGAACACTTTCTATTCAGCTATACAAGTACCAGTGAATACGATTATTTCAAAACAAAAAAAATACTTATAAGTAAGTAAAATTCGATGCTTTGATTTCTATTTTAAAGCTCAGATTTGTATCAAATGGGTAATTAAATACGTTAAGAGTATGACTGTCCTTTTGTCCGTGCTTTCTCTTTCATATAAACACGATAACAAAATATTATAATGACTTTAATAAGTGAAATTTAATATGTAGATCAACTTTTCAACTGTAATCAAATTTAATTTCAATAGACCGGAAAAAATACAAAGACAACACATACTTTGTTTTCTGATACTTGTGTAAGCGATTAATCGCCAATGATTGTTCATTATATTCATTATAGGTGTTATCTTTCATGAAGGATCTGTATAATTTAATACAGATCTTTCTTAATTATCGTTCACCAGTGCTATGCAATTAATACACAAGTGTTGGAGTTTTTTACTGTACTATGAAGCACACAACTTTCATGAGAGAAAAAAATCTGAGCGCTCATAGCGTACCCGACATCCAAAATTTACACTTTTATAGAAATAGGAGTAGAAAACACCTTTATTAATAAAACAAAACAACATATATTCTAAGAGACTACTCCTGTTTCTGTTGGAATAGGAGAGACTACTACTATTTCTCATATTCTTAGATGCTAGTTAACAAACTTTCGCTTTTTCAAACCAACGCATGCATTTTTAAGGAAGCTATGAAACGATTTCGGAGGTTAAAAGTCAAAATTCGATTTCTCTTCTTCGGTATAAAGCGTCCTAGTTCCTTTAAAATAATAATTCATGTTTTATCGAAGGTGTCATTGTACAGAAGGGAAGGACAAACCATTTAAATTTATCTCCTTTCTCTACTCTCAGCAAGGGCATATCAGTTAGCTTTTTAAGTAATCTTTCTATTTTTTTATCACTATAGTTAAACTAACTGCTCATATTAACTGCTTTCTCGTACTAAAACATTAAATTTATCTTAAGAGGTAAGTAGGTTTGTCATTTTCAGGTTAACCTTCCTGATCAGACACTCATATATTTAAACTTAACTGTCTAAATCAAGTTTTCTCTAAAAATCGGACATTGTCCTTTTTTAATTGAGGAATAATGATAAATCGAACAACTATTGAATGATGCTTGAATTGAAAGAAATGGAATAATGTTTTTAAAACTATTGTATATAGGCAGGTAAGCATTTGTATTTTAAAAATTGCATTGTTATTGTTGTTGTTACTTATGGCACTTGCCACGGACAAACCTCCCGCTGATACAGCAGCAGATTTAAGCCAAAAGAAGTGTTTCTTGTTTTTGGAGTAGCCCCAACTGCGGTCAAGAACAAGACTTAGCTACACACTCACCACATTTGCTTGCACAGCCCTTTTTACAGGGGGTCACTGTCACACATCTCACAGAGAGTACATTGAAGAACAACCATGACCAAACCGGGACTCGAATCCGGGAATCCCAGAACACGAGGAAGACGCGCCACCTCTGTGCCAGAAAGCCAGCAAAATTGAATTGTGACTTGCTTAAACCAAAATTTTGCAAAATCGGACTGTATTTAAATTTTTTTACAGATAATAGCAAATTGGACCAATAAGGTTAAATGGAATAATACATTCAAATTTTCAACTTTATTAGAAAGGAATGCTCTAAAATTAATTTCATATCCATTAAATTGTATAATTGTTTACTCTAATAAGAAAAAGGATATTTATTTTTTCATATTAGATGCATATCTTGAAATGGTGGTGAATTTCACTTAACGTCAATAAAAAAAAAGGTAATAGGTATAATGATTCTAAAGTTCACATCCCTTTATATCCTCTTTTTCTATTCAAATTCAAAAATATAATCAGTTTTATAGTAAAAAAAACTTTTGAAATGACGAAACGGAGACGCTCATTGTTTCTGAGGCAAAGACTGTGGAATGATGAATGGGATGCATGTAGTTAGTTCCTGAACATACATCTGCTGCAAAGAAGGAGTTTTGAAATTTCGGATTTTTCTTTTTCGAATGAAATCAAACAATTTGCAGAATATTCTTTATTCAAGTATATATATATCCCGACTTTGTCTCGAACGGATAAAAAATCCACATCGGTGTTGAGCGAAATTTCATATAAATCTAAGCTGGAAACGTCTTCATTAAAAAATAGAATAAAACACTGGTTTTTGATAATTTACTTTCAAGAAACTAGGCTTAATATATTATTCAAATAAAATTTTATGAATAAAGTGTTAATTATCAATAACTTTACAAGTAAATGTTATAGTTTCTTGTAATTACAATTTTTTTAAATAATTAATTATATTCCAAGTAGGAAAACAGAAATAGGTAATTCACGGTTCCTCCAATGTTGAGGATGTAATTTCTGAAAATTTCTGAAGAATTATTTTGATCGTGGTCCCCAGAACTGAAGGTAATTAGATGTCATTTCATTGAGTTTTAGCAAATGAAGAAAATACTTTAGGAAAAATAACCCAATTTAATTTGTAGTTGGGCCATTCACCTCACTGGTGAAAAAAATCAAAACTTTTTGCTATCCAATAATTTTCTTACGATTAAAAAATAAAGAGATAATCCAAACGAATTATGATCTCATAAAAATTCTTTTTTTTATCGTGTGGGAGTATGAGGTTTTGGTTTGAGAGTTCTGAAGCCTCAAAATGTGTAGGCAACAAACTAGCGACTTATCGCTTTTGAAGCACTTTTTTTTTGCTTTTGGGGTTAATAAAAAATAATGCATAAGGTTGTAACATTTGGCAATATCATCAAAAAATCATTTAAAAATAGAAATTTAATATGTAATTCAAAAGTTTAAAACCATGGCAACGTTTTTACATTTCTTTATGTTGTTAAAATGTTTTTAACATGTGAGAACATGAAGTTGTGTTGGATTGGGGTTTTTGAAGCCACAAAATAAATGGGCAGAAAATTGGCAATTTATCTCTTTTGGGACACTCATTGAATGGTAATAATGGTTGAGAATGGTAATAATGGTTGTCACATTTGGGAACTTATTATTAACAAAAAGTTACAACTGTGCACTAATGTTCCTCATGTGCCCGATTCTTGATATATCGATACATGGATATTCAGATTGTCACATGATTGTTTCAAAACTGTTTAAAACTTAAATCCATTAAGACAAATAATGCCATAAAAATAATTATGTTCCCACATATATGAAATTTGAGATAGCAGATTTCAATTGTTTTTAACATTTATTTTCTATTTCTCTCATACGAACATTAAATTGAAAAAGTACTAGAATTCAAAACATATGAACTACCCATTTTTTTAATCTCTATATTTCAGACAACCTTAAATACAAAAATCATAATTTAGGATTTATGCCTGCCTATCTGTGAACACGATAACTCAGAAATACTTTGAAATAAAGGTACTTATGCATTAGACAGTCGATCTTTATCGCCAAATTCGATGGCGTCGCCAATGAGTTGTTAAACTGCCAATAATGGCAAAAGAACCGCTATTATTCCTCCATTTTGTTGGTTTCGTTGGCGTCAACGGTTTGTCGACAAATTTGAATCCGTCGACAATGAGTTACTAAATTGTTGCCGTCGATGGTCTATATTGGCCAACTCCAAATGTGTAGATTTCTTTCCAACTTTGAGCAAAATCTCTTCACATTAGGTTTGTCTGCATTGTTGCCAAATATAAGTTAGAGCGATAACTACAAAACGAAGAGACCATGATGAACTAAGTTTGATACACACATTTAATATCTAGAATGTAGATAAGTTTCAAACTCATTACAAAATCCCTCAAAGGATTGACTCTCTCTCTCAATCTGTACGATCAAAACCACGATTACTTAAAAGCGATAATGACTTAAATACATGAAATTCAATATACAAATTTGTGGCCATAATTGTAGTACTATGTTTAATTTGTTTTTAATCAATCAGAAAAAGGCTTCTAAAATATATATTAAAATTTGTTGGGCTTGGGAATTAATTTTATACCAAACGATTAATTACTCAAAGAAATCACCTCAAATAGCTATGTAATAAACACTTTCGTAATGAATATTTAAAAATGGCAAGTGTTTAAAGCATTAATGGCAACATCACAAATACATTGATCAGAAAGTATACGAGAAAATTTAGGGAAACCACCCCCATTGGATTTAATAGGTGCAATTCCTTAGAACTTAATGATTGAAAAGTGACTTTCAAATCCTAGCTTCAATTACTTTTTTCACAATAATGATTTGATCTATGACAGCTCAATGGAATTCATCAGATTCATTCATTTCCACCCTTTTTCTGCATGAATGTCAGCAAAGATTCTTTTGATTTAATATCTCCAGATAAAATAAATGATCCTCATCTTTCTTCCTGGCGTCTTTTCTTTCTTAAAGGTTTATTGAATAATAGGTTCGAATTATTTTGTGATTAGACATATATTTAATAAAATATGGAAACATCAATATTATTCGATAGTATTTGAATCGAACTCATTTCGAAGAAATGCCACTTTAGGAATACAAATAAAATCAATACGAGTCAACCCTTTCACATATTTAATTTAAATAAAGGCATCTTTTTCTCCAGTATTAAAATTGTGTGGCATGAGCAATGCATAAATGTCAAGAAATTTGGTAGAAATTTATAAATTTATTATAAAAATTAAAGTTAAATTTCACCCATCTAGCTCGAATAGTTCTTGAGTTATCATTCTCTCAGGTAAATTCCTGGCATAGTTCCTAAACTAACATTTCGGTCTCAGAGAAGATAGAAAATGCGTCAAGATATCGAACAAGTCAAGCTCAAATAATCTGTTTCTATATTAAGATTTTTTCAATCATCGTTCTTCTGCTGGAAAACCAACTCTTTGCCTTCTGTGGCAGAAATAATAAAACATAAAAATTGTAATTGTGTATAAATTATGCAGAGAATTTCAAGAGAAATATTACGCAAAAAAATCATCCTAAAACGTGCCTCGCGTTCTCAGGGAAGTTTAAAATGTAGAAATTCGTTCAAATCTCGAACAAATCGAGCTTTTAAACACGGCGTCTCTATATTAACAATTTTCTATCTCTGTTCCTTAAGTGGAAAAACCTTTTCTTTACTTTTAAGGACAGAAACAATAAAATATAAAATTCGAAATAATCAACTAATTATAAAGATAATTTTTAGATAAATTCGGTGCAAAAAAATATATATTCGCAACTAAAGAATACATAATCAAACATGAATTATTTTATAAATGTATATATAACTTTTGGCCTATATATAATTTTTGGCTCATGGGGTATTCGAAACCTAGAATTTCATTCAAATCTCGAACAAGTTGAGCTTTAACAGTTTGTTATCAATTTTTTTTTAAATCAATCTCTGTTCTTTAGGTGGAAAACTGTCTTTTTGCTTTAGCGGCTGAAACAATAAAATATCAAAATCATAATAGTCAACAAATTATAAAAATATATTTTAGATAAATTCGGAGCAAAAAAATATATATTTACATCTAAAGAATACATAATCAAACAGGCATTACTCCTAAAATGTAATTTTCGGTTCATGGGAAATTTGAAACGAAGAATTTCATTCAAATCTCGAACAAGGTGAGTTTTAACAGTCTGTTATTAAATTATTTTTTAAATTCAATCTCTGTTTTTTAGGTAGAAAAATGTTTTTTTTTTGCTTTTGCTTTTGCTTTAGGGGCAGAAACAATAAAATATCAAAGTCATAACATTGAACCAATTATGAAGATAATTTTAAGAAAAAATCTGCACAAAAAAGATATTTACAAATAAATATTGTATAATGAGGCAGACATAATTCCTAAAATGTGTTTTATAGTTTTTAGAGAAATTTCAAACATAGAAATTCATTCAAATATTAAACAAGTCGAGTTTAAACAATTCGTTTCTAAAGAAACAACTTTTTAATCTCTGTTTTTTAAGAAGAAAACTAACTCTTTCGTTCCAGACACAGAAATAGAAAAAGCATTTAAGTCATAATTGGGAACAAATTATGCAGATAATTGTAAGAGAAATTCTGCTCAAAAAGAAGATATTAACAAATATCTAATGCATAATCAAAACGAATACCTGCTTACTCTCCATTTTATTAAACATAATTCATTGCAATCATGAATGCTAATAAAGCACAATTAAGCTAAAGCATTCCTATCAAAATCCGCGAAAAAAGAATAACAAACGATTTGTTTTGATTCAAGGAAAACTCCAAAAGATAAAATAAGAACAGAAGAAATAAAGGGCTGGGTACGTTTGACTTCCGGATCGTCTGATATTCGATTCGTTGAACTAAAATGAAAGCTTCGACCACACCCTTTTACAAGAGATATTGACTTCTGTTTCGTTATCAGCTTTTGACCGAAGTTGTTGAGATGATTTAAGATGTAATATTATTTACTTAGATTATCTCTAAACACGTCGACATTGGGGATTATTTAATAACAGAAATAAACTGCAAAATTTTATGAATTTTGATAACTCACTTTTAAAGAAGAAAATACCATTTGAAAAATATCCTTTGATTTTCTTTTTATGTAAACATCCAACGCGTTATAAAAGAAATAATGCGTGTAATTTTTCGAAACTCTCTAATACTTGTTTATTATTAACCCCAAGTCGTGTGGATGCATTCGTGGAAAACTTTATTTATATGCTATTGTTGGCGATTAAATATTGGAATGTGTTTTAATACACACATTCATTGATCAATGAATATGCATTTCTGGATACTTTCGGTCCGATAAATTGAAGCCGAAATTTGGCATGGAACTACGGTTGTTTAGATTAATGAGAAAGCATAGACTGACAGACTATCAACCTTTTGACTAATTTGATTCAAAATTTGATATTTTAAATGCTAAGCCTGTGTAGGAAATTTTACCTACCTAATTATATGTGTTTTGTTCTCATCAAATTCACTTTTACTCAAACATCCAGACATCATGTGAATGGATTTTGCATAAAATTTGATATCCCTTCGATCGTTTAGAATTAAAAATTTCATTTCTCTAGTTTTTAGTATTTTTGAGTAACCTTTTTCACAGACAAAAGGGCATACATAATGTCAAAAATGGGTTTTTCGAATTTAGGAAGGTCTAAATCACGGATATTCATCACATTCTTTCTCCAATTCGGACATTTCATCCTTCTCTATACTTTATAATCGAATAAGTAAAAAAGAAGACACAGTGAAAGTAATCATAAGCCAAGCTTGAAATTTCGAAGTGTTCAAGAGCCCTTTATAAGGAGTTATGTTACCATTATTCCTCAGAATCCAATTTTCATTCGAATTTGACGTAGCTGACCACTATTCAGAAATGGTTGCAGTAGGTTTTCATGTAAAAATGTTTAAAAAGTTGGCAAACCCAGAAGTTATCGAGGTACACTGTGTCTAACTTTGTGTTTGGGATATTCACAGATAAAAATGTCATTGCATAATTGTGTGTCCAAAATATTTTTAAAATATAAACAAGCCCTCAGTAACAAAAATCTGTAAAACGTGTCTTCTAGATAGCAAAGAACAAATGAAAATTCAAATTTGGATATGATTTGAGAAAACAATCATATTTATTTGATGTATGGTAAAGAATGTCATTTGAATTATATAGGATCCTTTCAACTGGTATGTTCTTTTCTTTTATGATTCAATAATTTTTTGTAGTTTAGTATGATATCATTTTGCTGTGGTTTGAATCCCTGCCTGCAGGTGGTCTTTGAAAATGTCTTCAGGCCCGATTCATCATTTTTCTTTTTTTTTTGTTCCAATTAAGTATTTAAACAAATTTCTAATTTGGTGATGTTCATTTATGTATTAGATAAGTAACATTAACGCTCTCTAAATACTAGGTATCTTTTATTTGTTTGGATTAAATAAAAATTTAATTTTAATTTATTTTCATAACGATTGAATTTTTTTTTGGTTGATAGAAGTTTGAAAACCTTATTAATTAAAGCATGCTTCATTCTCAAAGAAATATCGGATTTCAGATATCGTTATCTTTTTTGATTTTTGAATCCGTCAAATTATACCTGATTAAAGAGCAGATTTTAATATTTAATATCATACAAAGTAACATCTTAAGTATTTTCTTGTAAAAAGAAAAAAAAATCTTAAATATCTTCTCTATAAAAAAGGAAAACATTTCGAATCTTTTTGAATCGGTTTCAAATGTTTTAAGTTGTTGTTTCATAATAATCCTGCTTTTGTACTCTAATATAATTCTACCTATCATGCTGGGACATGCCATTATTATGTAATAAATTGTGGGGCTGATCCAACGTTGGTGCATAAATAGACATAATTTCACAACGTAACGCCATAAAATAAGATCGCAATCAAAATCTGAAGCTTTTGAGGAGACGTTGTAAAAAGAGCGTGTCCAGAGTGGCCAATTTTTTCGATTTATTGATATAATAAATATCTTCTTTCGTTTTATTTTTTCACAATAAGTTGAGAATGCATTCATGTTGCTTGTATGTGGTAACCACAGAAATAAAAAAAAAATAGTTATTGTTTTCTTCTTTCTCCGATTAATTGAAGACTTGAAGCAATATTTTGAAATTATATCATTTCAAAGTCCTATATTATTTTATAATCGTTCTGAATTACAATCAATACAAGAATGAAATTTTGTGTAAAATAATTTTATTGACTCTTTAGAAATTTAATTTATTTAGCTTTTTGAGGCAAGAAAAATATCCTCTGATTTTCAGCATTTAAAAACAATCTTATGACCTCTCTGAATCTGTATGCACAAACCACAAATGTTTATAACATGGTAAAATAACCATATTCATGAAGTAGTAATTAATAAATGTTTGAAAATTGTTTCATTATTTTATTTGGGATATTATCGTCACTAAGCCTCAAAAGGGATTATCTGTAGTATTTACTAGTTAAGAGTGCGTTCATTTTCTACTGAATATAGCGATATTTGCAGAATAATCCGGATCTATAACTCTGCATACTGATTATTCTATGCTATTATAAATTTAATATAAATAACAATTAGTCAAAATTATACGAACTTGTGCACAAGCTTTTCATCTAAATAATTGCTTTTTATTTCTTGCTGAATCCTGCAATATTTATATGCCAATCCCTTTGAATTTCACTGTGACAATAGTAAAAATTAGAGAATATTATTATAAGGAACACATAAATAATTGTTTTTATAGTTATAAAAATATTTCAACTTGCAAACTTTGCAACTAAGGGATATTTTTTCTATTAATCATCTATTCGACAATTGAAGAAAGATAACGATTTTGAAGATTATTTCAAACCTATGAAAGATTTAATGTATTAAAAGGCTATCTAGAAATAGAATATAAAAATTTATTTATTTTTTGTATCTTGGAATTGGCTCTAACGATTTGTTTCAAATTTTATCTTTAAATAAGGCTTTGATTTTTAAGTTTATCTGTATAAAAGTAATATCTTAAGTAATTTCCTATAAATTATTAAGATATTAAGTCTTGGTAAAAGCAAAGTTTAGTGTGCCCTTTGTTGTGCCAAGGATGTCAAGTCACCAATAAAGATGGCGAACAAAGTAAACTTTTGTGGAATAGTTACGTTTTCCACTTTCCGAAATATAATTATGATTTTTTATTGATAAGTATTTTTTAGACAGGCTGCGCCTGTCTGAAAGAGTTAGAGCATGCCATGCCTTCGGCATCTGTAGAAAGTAACGGGCAGATTTTTTTAACTTAAAAAAAAACATCCTACGGCTTCGTTATCAGTTGGAGCAAAAACCTAGTAGCTTCTTTAGAATATTGAACATAAGGACTATGCGGATAACAGGGACAGTATCCATACAAAATTTCAAACACATATCCTTTCCTAATTTCATCAACTCGTAAAAAAAATGTATTCCACTCACCCTTCATCCATTCTGAAGGTTCTAAATACTGTCTTCCATTTCATTACCCGACATCCATTCTTGCACAATTGACGACACAGCAATTTATCAAGGAAACCAACCGTCAGAGCAAAAAAAATAATTACCAGAACTGCGAAGAATTTTTTTGCATCTGACTTTTAAAGTAAGAATGCAGACGATTTTGTAAAATACGAATGCAGACGATTTTTTAAAGCGCAGATTGACAATTATATATTGCAACAGAATAAATATTTTCTGTTTGTGTTCACATTAAAAATAAAATTACATTGTCTTGTAAAAAAACTTTAATTATAATAATGAACAAAATAAAAATCTTTAATCGATATATATATTTTTTTGAATTTAACATTTTTCATAAAATAGTCGTAGTTTATGTTCAACTCCACCATTATTAAAAGTAGTAAACAAAACAGCATTAGGGTTGCTAGAAAAGCGTTCCGTTGGGTTGCCATATTGGCGACAAACTCGGGATTTTTTTATAATCTTCACTTTAACCAAAGTCCTTCCTCAAAAAATGTGATTTTACGCAGATAAAGGCATTTTTTTATAACTATAAGAACAAGTATATTTAACTTCCACTTTAAAATGTGGGCAAAGCAATACAGTTGTCAGAACAGTATGAATGATGCGTATGTTGCGGGTCCTCGGTTCGAATCACGCTTTTATTTATTTATTTAATTTTTTTTGTATTAAAGTGATTAACAAAGTAATAATATTAATCTATATAGGTCTATCCAGAAAAAAAAACGTAATTTTACAAACAGAAAGAAAATATTTTTATAACTAATTATTAGAGTTGTTTTTTATCTGTCCTCATGCTGACAATACAATATAGAGCCATCTCGAACTCAATTTCACCATGGTAAAACTAACTTCAAAAATGTAAGTAATGGCAGATAAACTATAAAATGAATACTGTAACATAACGTATTTCGAATTACTTTATAAATCAAGTGCATTCCTGATTTTTTTTTATTTAAATGATCAGTTCATATGTAGGTAAGAATGAAAAATATTCATACCTAGTCAGTACGTGATTCGCATCTGATATTTTTTTTATTTAAATGACTAGTTCATATGTAGTTAAGATTAAAAAATATGCATACCTAGTTAGTATTTCATTTGCATCTGATTTATTTTTTCAAAAATTTAAATGACAAGTTCATATACAGGTAAGATTAAAAAATATTCACACTTAGAAAGTATGTGATTCGTATCTGAATTTTTTTATTTAAATGATTAGATCATATGTAGGTAAGAATAAAAATATGCATACCTAGTTATTATTTGATTATTCGCATCTGGTTTACTTTTTATTTAAATGACAAGCTCATATGTAAGTAAGATTAAAAAATATTCATACTTAGTAAGTATGTGATTCGTATCTGAATTTTTTTATTTAAATTGCTAGTTCATATGTAGGTATGATTAAAAAATATGCATAACTAGTTAGTATTTGATTCGTATCTGATTTATTTTTTTATTCAAATGACTTGCTCATATGTAGGTAAGATTAAAAAATATTCATAACTATGATTCGTATCTGATTTTTTTTATTTAAATGACCAGTTCACAAGGAGGTAAGATTGAAAAATCTAGATATCTCGTCAATATGTGATTCGTATCTGATTTTTTAAAAATTTAAATGAATAGTTCATATGTAGGTACGATTGAAAAAAATATTCTTGTCTAGTCATAATGTGATTCGTATCTGATTTTTAATTATTTAAATACTAGTTCAAATGTAG
>JAOUZG010030345.1:4170197-4189134 GCA_026289955.1 Argiope argentata | reverse complement strand
TGATTCGTATCTGATTTTTAATTATTTAAATACTAGTTCAAATGTAGATGTGATGAAAAAAATATTCTTGCCTAGTCATAATGTGATTCGTATCTGATTTCTAATTATTTAAATACGCGATTAAAAAAATATTCTTACCTAGGCGTAAAGGGATTCGTATCTGATTTCGAATTATTTAAATACTAGTTCAAATGTAGGTAAGATTTAAAAAAATATCCATACCTAGTCAGTATGGATTCGTATCTAAATATTTTCCCCGAAAAAAAGCAATTTTACGAGAAAAAAAATTCGGTTTTCCATATATTATTAATAATCAAGCTGTATGGAAGTCTAACATAAAACAGTCGAAACGCTTCAGCAGTAAAATCTACGTTCCCAGCATTCTACTGACACACCTGTTCTCCCCGCACCATTTGCATAACGCCACAATACCAAGACCCGCCGGTTTTCTTTCCGTCACGGATCTTGCGCGCAACTGAGAATCACACGAGCAGAAAATGTGAGGCTTCGTTTTACGAGCCACTATTAATAGTTCGATGGGTGGCTTGGAGATAAGATTGCGGCCTGCTCCGTGTTTACTTAGATGTCACATCTGCCGTAATTTAGAGGTTTAGATAAGTCAGGTGGCTATTTCAGATCTCACCTTATTTAGTTTCCGGGAATACATATTTTGTATTGAAAGTACCGAGTGGATAGAAATAAAATACCAAATGTGAAGAAACTTAACATATCCATAGAGGATATTCCGGTAAAAAAATTAGATAAAATGTGTACATTAATATAGATGAACAGAAAAAAAATACCTATCAATAGAACGTCACATTTCTGATAATTTATCTTCCATAAAATTGAGAAATCAGTGACGCAAAAAGTTCCAGTGACGAAAGATAATGTAATAGTGTGTTCAAATATATGCCGGATATTGAATATGATTCAAACAAAGACTAACAGCTTATTACTTGCAAATAAAAATAAAGAGTGATTAATAGAAACTGACATGAACAATTAAATACAAATTTCCAGAATGCTTATATTTGATTGAGTTTTAGCAGATCAAATGACATATGTTTGAAATGAATAGAGTCTGACGTTACATGTAAAAGAGATGCTTGCCTTGTGACAGAAGATCTGTGACATATATCGCTTACAAGTTAACTGTTTTGGCCTCTTCGCAAAATTCATATCAAATCTGTATTGGAATGACTGTGTTAGCACTGACGAGTATACTCGCCAAAAACTAAGTACGTGTAATATGAAACTATTTTGTATTGAAATTGCATTCTTTAATTTCATTGTTCACATTTATTTATTCATATCATTTTTTCATTTAAAAGAAAACAAATATAAAATAAAAAGATTAAAATGAAATCATTTGTGCATATTTCAATGTATCATGTCAGAGCATAATTTCTTGAACGGCCAAGCACCACGAGCTCGTGCAATTTAAATTATATTTTTACTCATTTTAATCGTTTCATTGAATGTCACTTTAGTATTGCCACCGACCCAAAAAAAATTTGTCTAGCATTTAACCTTTAAAAAAAATATCACGTTTCCTACTTATTTCATTTCAGACAATCCTATTTATTTCATTTCATACATACGTGCACAAAATGAGATTTTTCTAGGTTTTATTTGCTGTAGAAATTAACTTACCTTTTAAAATCAGAGCTTCTCTAAATGTGATGGCAACAAGCTATTAAAAACTGATTTTTTGAGAACTTCATGCAGATAATTTTTTTTTTCGCCTACGGATTATTGGTTTTTATTTTTCGACGGCGCACTTATGAGGACGCCACAAATCTCATTCTGAAAACATCATACTCTGGCATGATAATAAATTAATTTTTAGAATTAATTTAATGTAAATAAAAAAATCCGTAGGCGAAAATTTTAAAAAAAGTTATTATCTGTAAGAGCATCTAAAAAAAAATCAGTTTTTAATAACATGATACCATCCCTTTTATAAAAACACTGATTTTAAAAAAAAGTTAATTACTGCCGCAAATAAAACTTAGAAAAATGTCATTTTGAGCACATGATTATATGAAATGAAATAAAGAGGAAATGTGGTATTTTTTTAAACAATAAATGCGAGACAAAATTTTTTGGATCGTTTGCAATACTAAAGTGACTCCCTCGATGAAACAATTAAAAGGAATAAAAACATAATTTAACTTGCACGAGCCCGTGGTGCTTGGCCGTTCAAGAAATGATGTTCTGACATGATGCATTTAAATGTGCATAGCAGGTTTCATTTTAATTTGGTGTGAGAGAATAAGATTGAGAGAAGCATGCCCCAAATATAATAATCTTTTATTTCTTAGATTTTAATTTTGAATTGACTTCAAAATATCTTAAACATCTAGAAATTTACTAATATGTTTGAGTTTATCCTAAAATTGTAATTTAAACTGGAAATTGGCATTAACTATTCCTCCTGACAAATACACTCGTCATAAGGCAGAATGTACTTTTGCGATGAAACTTATACTCGTCAGAAATTGTTAAGTTTCCTTTATTGGTACTTATTACTGTAAATTCGACGTGTTTTGCCATTACATTTTATCACTATTGAATATTAACAACTTTCAATACAAAGAGGTTTAAAAACGATAAGCTGTGAATGTACAAGCCATCTAAATTCGACTATATATTGTCCTATCATCTGCTGTGAATGTTGCATTATTTCCTAATTTATAAATGGCAATGAATTTTAAAATCACATACACATAAGGATAAATTTATTTTTTAATAGTAAAACCCAATTCTAACAATTATGCATTTTATTTAATTCTTTTTGAAAAGGTGGAACGTCCTCCCGCTGGTATGGTGTAGAAGTTTACCATCTGGATGTCTTCCAACTACGGGTGTGGGGTTGAAGAATAGTGAGAGGGGTACTAGCTGGGTGTCATATAACCGCGGTTCGAAATTATGAGATCCGTCCTAAAGATACGATATAGCCCTAGCGTAACTTTAAAACGGAACGTTAATATAATTAAACTGGACTTTAAAGGTTGGCGTATAGTACACGAGAATTAGAATCTATTCTGACCATGAATTTCAAACTCTCATACTTTCATTTCTTTTTGAGTAGTTTGCCTCTTCTACTGTAAAAAGAACTCCTGAATATAGTGTTTCTACTTTGATTTGAGAAAATCACCTGCGCAGGTGCATATCTTCAGAATGTGCTGCAATAAACTATATGAAGAATATTAAAGCTTTGAAATGCTTTCCGCTAGCTTATTATCAGATTTATCATACATCCCACTTATCCTCTTTCACCAAATATCCCTCATATATAAGTGCAAACTTTTTTTTCATTTTGTTTTGCATAGAAAATAATCTTTGATATAACTTTATAATTTCGAAATTTTTTTAACTTGTATTAATATACTTGGAGTTGTTCGAAATTTAAATATTTATTATTTTTAATGTTAAAAACTAATTTTGTATAAATTATTATTAAAAATATAGTCGGTTTATTATACCACCCCGCTTTAATGTTAAAAACCCCACCCCGCTTAAATGCTAAAGTTTAATGTTAAAAACTAATTTTGTATAAATTATTATTAAGAATATAGTCGGTTTATTAAACCACCCCGCCGATTCAAAGCCTATGGGATTTGATCACTCGTAAATGAAAAATATATCAGTTATTTCTTTTATGCCTGCTTTCTGGCACAGAGGTAGCGTGTCTTCCTCGTGTTCTCGCAGTCCCGGTTTTAGGCATGGTTGTTCTTCCGTGTGCTATTTGTGAGATGTGTGACTGTGCCCCCCCCCGTGAAAAGGAGTTGTGCAAGCAAATGTGGTGAGTTTGTAGCCAAGTCGTACTCTAGGCCCTAGTTGGTGCTACTTCAAAAACGGAACGCTCCTTTCGGCTTAATTTTTTTTCTGTATCAGCGGGGGGGGGGGCTTGTCCATAGCAAGTGCCATAAGTAACAATAATAGCAAAATTTATATATTTTTACAATCTATTAAAACAAAAATTGAATGGAAATCTACACTTGTAGTCCAATTCTCGTACTATACGTCTTACTACGTAACAACATTTCTTTTATTTCAATATCGTTAATTAAATATTTTAAAATATTTCACAAATTCCAACAGAAATTTAAAAAAAAATAGTATCAGAGTGGATTGGAATCTTGCTATATTTCGAAACTGTACCTATAAATTTTAAAATAATTCAAAAGATTTCACAGAAAGAAATTTGATATTGCTGAAAAGATAAAATCTTGAAATTTAAGATGGCATTGGAATTTTTCAAAAAAAAAATGATTTGTTTCGAAGTTATTGCAGCAAAAAGGGATTTTTCATTTTTTAATCTAACATAGCAATAAAGGATGTTTAAATTGAAAATTAAGATCAAAAGGGAAAGAAGTATAATGAATCCGGCCTGAAGACTTTTTCAAGGGTCACCCTCAGGCAGGGATTCAAACCAGGAATTTTTTCTGTGAGGGATCTAAAAAGATTGTCAAAAAAATGACCCCTCGTGACCCGAAAATCCCAGAAAATTGAGACATTAGAGACAAATTAATTACACAGAAAATAAGTAAATTTGAATCCGGATGGATTACCCAAATCGATTAGATCATATAAAAGATCGTTAGACAGCATAAAGCAGTATAATAAACATACAAGCAAACAGGCATAGCCAATAGCCAATATAAGAAACAAATTTAATCCAAAATAGACACACAAGCCAAAAGTTTAAGTAAATTACTTCAAAAATTCTTTTAAAACTAAAATAGAAACATTCAAACCCTCACACAAAACAATACAAAGAAATCCAAACACATACCAAAAAAAGAAGAACTCCAGAGCTTATAAGCCTGTCATCTCGTATAGAAATCACAATAAGCTTAGCTGCGCATTTGGATCCCTAAGCATGTTCGGTATACATAGTCCTAATGAGTACCTGAAGCGCCATCTATTAAGTTAAGATTACAGTTATTAATAGTTTTGTTTCACTTTTGAAAATACTTTAGATTTTTAGCTATTAGAGTTTGTTTCATTTTTTAAATAATAATATGCAATTAGTTTTTGCACTGTGAAAATTTGACAAGTACTTGATCCTTTTTTTCGGAATAATTGTGTAAAGTTTGATTGAAAGAAGCCCAGTCGTTTTGCAGAAGTTAAAGAAATGTATATAGAGACACAATGAGTTTTATTTATATTAAGAATTTTTGTCACTTTTAATTTTTTTATTTCTTGTTTTTAAATTATAATTTAAAAAAATATTTATGAAAAAGAGTAGAAAAGAAAAAATATTTGATAAAGCTAATACTTCTCCAAAATTGTAGTTTATGCTAGACCTTCCAGTGGATAATAAATCAGGCCGGATATTTTTAATATTTTAGTCTGGATTTTTAATTAGTCTTTAGATAAATCATCAAAATTGTTTAAAGAAACATCATTTTAATAATGATATCAAAATTTAAATTTGAATAAAAAAACGATGTTCTTTTCATTTGAACTAACTTATCTTATACTATAATACGAGGAATGGTTATCAAGTCGAAAATCGCCCCAGAATTAATAAACTCCGGTAAACTTGGGGGTCTGGGGGTTTGGGCCACGAGGAATCGATTGGCCCCGGTTTTGAAGCGCTACGGTTGAGCAGTTCGAAGTTACAGATAGGATATTTTCACACTTTATTAGTTCGCCATAATGGCTACTTAAATTTTTAAAGTGGTAACGTGCTGCCATCTATAGCCAATGTGCCATCTATATCAATATTCATATATATATATATTTTCATTTCATGCAGACACGTGATGAAAATTGCCTTTTTATATGTTTAATGCGCAATAATAATTTATATTTTTAAATTTGAGTTTTTGTCAATCTGATGGCAACATATTAATAAGATAATTTTTTCCCTTTTACTCGTAACGCATGCTTGGAGCTTAAGTTTTAATTTTATCTTATACTATAATACGAGGAATGGTTGCCAAGTCGAAAATCGCCCCACATTTCCGACATTTCAACATTCATCAGAAAAAAATAAGGATAACTTTGATATTTTTACTAAATACGGCATGTATTGTTTTGATAAATCACAATTGAAAATTTAAATATTCGAGTTAGCTTCGATACCTGTTTTCTCCAAGCGGAGCTCGGTCACCCGCTGGTATTGTAAAAAAAAACAAAATTTGCTTCACTCTTTTAGAACGTTTACTACATATGCAAACTAATAAAAGTAGAAAGATTATATTTCTACGTAATAATTTAAAATCTGGAAAAATATGTTATGTCGTTTATGAAAATTGTGGTGTAGAATCGTCAACAAAAACAAAGGAGCACTTTCTAATTTATTTATTATTGTATCATTACAAATTTGGTGCCGATAAAATTATTCAAGATGACAGAATTTATCTTTATTGTTGCTATTCATTTTTTTTTGTATCAGAGACATGTTAAAAAATTATTATTTTTCAAATTTATAAATTAATTTAATCCATTTGTAAAGCAAAACGATATTCTTGTAACTAATAGAAAAATTACAAAAGAAATATATTATAGTTTCTGAAATATCGTCTAAAGCCTTAATGATTCATTTAATATCGGAACGCACTGTTTTTCGAAACTTTATAATTCTTAGATGTTTCATTAGAGCTTATAAAAAATTGTCATCAGGCTTCTGCACACACACACACATATTCACGCGAAAAAAATGAATTCTATTTGTTTGATTAACAACCAATTAAGCAAGCCGGTATCCTGTCACAGAGGTATCACGTCTTCTTCGTGAACTGGGTGTCCCGGGTTCGAGTCGTGGTCAGGGCATGGTTGTTCTTTTGTGTACATTCTGTGAGATATATGAATGTGCCCCCCCCCTTCAAAAAGGGACTGTGAATGTGATGAGGGAGTAGCCAAGTCTTACTTTTGGCCCTAGTTGGCGCTACTTGAAAAACAGGAGACTCTCATTCGGCTTAAAATCACTGATGGCTGTCGATGCGTTTGTCCATAGAAAGTGCCATTAGTAATAACAGCAACAACTGCTTAAGCAAAAGTATATGGCAAACTGGCAGGCGTATTGGGAAAATATCAAAAAACTAACTTTGTTAATTTATCCAGCAAACCAATCTATATATCAAATTACCAAAACAAATATGTCCCTTTAAGCCATTTCAATCCCCATAGCTTCATGAAGTTGTGATATTAAATAGCATAGTTACAGAAGTTTACCATTATATGTGTGAAGCAATGTTTTGTTAGAGATGTATAGTTCTGAGCTATCAAAAACAGTACATAATTTTGGAGAAAATTATTTTTAGAAAATATTGTTATGCTCAAGATTGAAATTACAAGAATTATAATGCGTATTTAAAAAACACGCATTTAGAAAGAAATGTTTTATTAATTAATCCCAATAAAAGATCAAGTTATGTTCAAGAATAATTGGCTTCTCATAAAAGAAAGAAAACGATTTTTTACTTTTCTGACTGAAAAATGAAAAAAAAAAGTGAAAATATTAAAATGTAAGCATAGAATCTATTTTCTAATGTTGATTTGAATAATGTTTTTTATCAATGTATGTCAAAATGAAATGCTTGTAAACTTTTATGTGTATTCTGTTATAATTTATGATTGGGGATTTCATATTAGTTGTACACAAAAGTTTAAATTTAACCCTTCTTTGCATGATTTTTTCTTTAAAAAAAATCAGGGTGATGTAATTAATGCTCTAGATTAAAGGAAAAATATTTTTAAAAAAATCTTGGTGTAAATAAAAATATGTATTATGTAAAAAACAATATGATGGAAATTTACATCATCATGCATTGTCACATTATTAGCTCAGTACTAAATAAATAAAAAAAATATTCTTTACTAAATCTTCTTTATTCTGTATGATAATTTAATTAATTAATAATTATTAATAATGAATTAATTTCCATAAAACAATTTAAAATCTCGCTCATTTCTTCCAGTCACAACAAACAGCGGAATGACAAGTTGTAGGCCTGGTAATTGACAGTGACGTTTGCTATTTTTTGACAACTGCATTTTTTTGTACGCAATAGTCGCTTAAAAAGTTGCCAGCAACAACAAACTTACAGTACAAGAGTTTTGAGTACCTTTTTTTGTTGACTAAATATTATGATGGAAATTTCCATCATCATGCAAAGAAGGGTTAATTAATCATTATAAACCCATCTATAAAATTTAAGCAAATCGTGTTTTTGACAGGAAAATTGTCAGAATCATATTTTTTGAACAATAAAGTAACTTTGCGCTTGATTACGTAGTGTAATAATGTTATAATTATAAAAAAAATCTGAATACATATTTTTAAAATATAGTAACTATTTGCATTTGTTTTGCAGGTGCATAATGTTATTATTATGAAAAGAAAGTTATTATGTTGTAATTATTACAATTTGAGCTACGCATTAAAAGTTTGTTTTCAAAAATTCAAAGAAATTGACAAAAGTTTACACATTTAAAATATGGAATTCCAAGTATCCTTTTTTTCATTTTGTGTATTTTTCATTGAATTCAAAACTATAAATACAATCGTGTATAATTAAATCCTTATCTCCACTCTTTTTCATTTTCCAAACACAATATCCATTAAAAAAGTTCGTGATTGTTACAATTATTATTTTTATTAAATTTATAATGACAGTTCCATTCCAAATATGGTTCAATTTTTATCAAATTTCAAAACAAGTTTTGAGACTTTGATTTAAATCAAAAGATAGCTGTTGATAGTAATAAAAAATGTTTTAATTTGTTCCAATTTATTGTTTAATATCAATTTCAATTTATATAATAAAGATAAATTCTACAGATGGAATTTAAAGTTAATTCAGTATTTCATTTATTTAAGTAATATTCTAATAGAGAATTGATTAATAATATTTCTATAGTGCGAAATATATTCATTTTTTTTACATTCACTTTTTCTCTTATTTTAAAACCTAATGTACTTTAAATTTCATTAATTGTTATTTAACAGAATACAACATCTGTTCAAAAATAATTGCATAAAATATCTTTTAAAACATTTATGTCATTTGAAGTTAAAAGCAAAATAAACTGTACCAAAACTTTATTTTAAGAGGTAGATTCGGGCTTACAGGTGAAATAAAATATTTTTTTTTATTTATTTATTGGAATTCTACTTCTTTGTTTTATATGATCGAGTTATCATTAGATTATTGAATTATAGTCCGATATCTTTGATTATAACAGTAGTTTACTTTAAATAATGATGTTAACTTTGGAATAACCTTATTATTTAACCTAAGGTTTAGAATAGTATATCCTATTTTAAAACTTTCCATGAAAATTTGACGTAAAAATTTCTCATTTTCTGAATTCTAAATGCTCTGGATATTCATTAATAACTATGAAAGAAAATTGGTTTTAAAAAAAGTAAATCGTGAATACTCAGAAAAGTAATATTTTAAAAATAATTCATTTATATATTTTTTTAAATTTTTGTTTCATAATAGTTTATTATAATTTTTATTTAAATATATCATAAATATTTATTTTCTTGAAATAAATATTTCTCATATTCACTGCTTCCTGACGTTATCAATTAGAAATTTAATTTTATCTGTTTTAATACATTATTTTATAATTAGATCCAGAGTGACGTAAAATAATTTTATGTAATAAATATGAAAGTGAGAAACATTTTCAAACTAGCATTTACAAAATGAACATAACATAGTTTACAAATACAATCGTGAGGAAAATGAGACAATTCAAGTTACAGAAAAGTGAATAACTAAATCTAAAATAAGTACTTTAGACGTGAAATTAATTTTGAAATATTTCCTATTTTGTAAACCAACGGGTGACCGAGCTCCGCCCGGAGAAAACAGGTATCGAATCTAACTCGAATAGTTAAATTTTCAATTTTGAACGAATCAAAAAGAACGAATCTTTTTAGTTAACGAGCGAGATCTAAATTCAAAATTTCATTAACAAATTTCCCTTAATAAAAAGCAGTGGAATTAGAATCGTACTTTTTTGAAAGAAAATTTAGTAAAAATATCAAAGTTATCCTTATTTTTTTCTGATGAATGTTGAAATGTCGGAAATGTGGGGCGATTTTCGACTTGGCAACCATTCCTCGTATTATAGTATAAGATAAAATTAAAACTTAAGCTCCAAGCATGCGTTACGAGTAAAAGGGAAAAAATTATCTTATTAATATGTTGCCATCAGATTGACAAAAACTAAAATTTAAAAAAAATAAATTATTATTGCGCATTAAACATATAAAAATGCAATTTTCATCACGTGTCTGCATGAAATGAAATATATATATATATATGAATATTGATATAGATGGCATATTGGCTATAGATGGCAGCACGTTACCACTTGAAAAATTAAGTAGCCATTATGGCGAACTAATAAAGTGTGAAAATATCCTATCTGTAACTCCGAACTGCTCAACCGTAGCGCTTCAAAACCAGCACCAATCGATTCCTCGTGGCCAGACCCCCAAGACCCCCAAGTTTACCGGAGTTTATTAATTCTAGGGCGATTTTCGACTTGACAACCATTCCTCGTATTATAGTATAAGATTAGAATCCAGAGAGAGGATTTTTAGGTTTAGTTGTAATAAGAACAATTATTAAGCCTTCATCAGATTTTTTTTGTATATTACTAACAAAATCTCAGTAAATTGCCATCTTTGGTCATAAATTCTAATCTTCCTTGGTTTTTCTTTAAGGATACTACTTAATTTCTTCAAGTGTATAGATGATATTCTAATAATTTATACGTATTATATTTATAGTGACTTTCTTTTCTGATACTTATAGATTGAGAATCTATATGAATTGGTGATTTTTAAGGTATAAATCGCTAATATTAATCCTAAGATCTATTTATACGCTTAGTTATTTCAAACAAAATTTTTATGGATGGCTCTGAAAGTAATCATAAAAATCAAGTGACCTCCATATGTTAAAGCTATATCGTACTCTGATAATATCTAAGTTTCCCAGCCACATGACGACTAAACGTAATACCCTTTCACATATATTGAACCGGCACTCTGGCTTAGAGGTAGCATGTCTTTCTAGTGATCTGGGCGTCCCGGATTCGAACACCGGTTAGAGCATGGCTGTTCTTCTGTGTTCTATCTGTGGGATGTGTGAAGGCCCTCCCCCCCTGTAAAAAGGAGTTGAGAGCGAATGGGACGCATGAAGTAGCTAAGTCGTACTCTTGGCCCTATGTTGTCGCTATTGAAAAACAATCGGCTTAGAATCGCTGACGATCATCAGCGCGTTTGTACATGGCAAGTGTCATTAGTAACAACAACAGCATCTATCTTGAATCCTTAAATGCTGTCTTAACTAGATAGACCAAGTAGGATCTGAGCCATCACTTTCAAGTTCAGTAAATATATTATAAATATAAAAGTTATGATATTTACTATATCACAAATAACATATTTCAAATGTCTAGACGATTGAAAATGATCTGAATTGCTACTTATGTAATCCAACGTTTTAGTCAAAGATTGTTGCCACATTTCACAATTATCGTGAATCTTTGAATTAACGAATTTTCCAATTCAGCTTATACATCTTAAATATGAAAATTATAATATTCATTGTGGGAATTAAATAAAATCGGATTGCTCCTTAGCTGAAATAACTTATGGAACTACCTAGAAGTTTTTTAGTCGTTTCGATCAAAATATGTTGCCACCATTCATCTTTATCGTGGAACCTTGACTAATGGAAAAAATAAATATCTTAGAAAAATGTAATGGCATTTATGATTAAACTCTAAATTGTAAATATAAAAATTTTGATAGTTACTATAATCAAGATTAACCCTTAATTGCATGAATTAATAAAGCGTTGAAAAGATATTATTTCTTGGTGGAAATAGCTTTATTTACTTATCAATAAGACTTATTAAAAGAAAAACAATGAAAAAAATTTATATTTTGGTTCTTTTTACGGAACCACATATGGATTCGTATGCACTGAGATAAAAATCCTTACAGTTGAAAAGCGGAAAATTTAATATCCGTCGAGAAAAATGAGTATAACAACTCCATGAAAAAAAATTTGTCAAAAAGTAGTTGCGTTTTACTATGTTATCGTTTTTTGAAAATGAATCACTCGTACTTCAATTCTGCTTTTACACTCACTTGCACAAAAGTGAGGTTATTTCAAATTTTCATAAAAGCATAGACAATTTCTTTGTATTTTATTATTGCTAAATATATATATATGATGGATTAAAATATGTTCAATAATTTTATAATATTTAATTAAGAAATAAAATTGAATCAAACTTTTATACCATTTATGGGTCCATATGCGATAAAGGGTTAAAGAATAGTTCGAAAAATAAAAAATAAGCCCTACCTCAGATGCTTCGTAAGTAATCCATTCTTGTTTCAACCACAGATTGTTTCTATTTTTCACTTTTATCGGGTATCCTTTTATAATGGATCGACAAGGTATGTTATGAAAAGTGAAATAGGAGCTGAGATCACTCAATTGAATTTCTGAATTTGAAATAGAGAAGTTATGATAGTCACTATATTGCAGAGAATTCATATTTCATGTGCTAGAGAGGTAACATCTTTTGGACAACATACGTGGTCACCCTTCACTTTTATTATGAGTCCTTATCTTAGATATTAACTAGATACGATGGACCAAAAGAAATTTGAGCAATCTTTTCAGGTTTAGTATCTACATCATAAATATGAACATTCTGATAGTTACCACATTTCATATTTCAATTGTTCCGAAATTGAAAAAAGCGCAGACTCTAAAGTGATTTGAGTCACAAACGCACTCAAAGTAGGAAATAAATGCGTAGATTCATTGTAGAAAATCAGTCACTATCCTATTTGAAAATGCGTTTTTTATGCCTTTCACACTTTCATGAATAAGAGCTTCTCGTTTTTAAGCAATAGGCGTGAGGTTGCTCTGAATAAATTTTATAAATGTAGATATATATGTATTTCATAAAGGTTGCATAAGTAAGACAAAAGAATTTCAAGTACATGTTATGAAATTTCGATATATCAATCTAAAAGATATAAAAAAAAGCAGTGTGTCGTTAATATTTTTTATCTTTGGATCAACAGGCAAATTCCATGTCCGTAATAATCATTGCTCAAACAATAACATGATTTTTTCATATTTTTTTTTTCATTTTAATCAATTTTATCTTTATATTTATTTTAAAACACATTAAATATTTTATAGATATTAATATATTCCTTGGTATTTATACATGTATAATATAATATCCATAATGCTAATAAAGAGTGGGAATATAAAAATTTCAAGCTATATGTATTTAACCAAATGTTATATATTCAATTAAAACATTATCCCAAAAATTATTCATTTCGGATATTTTTGTAAATACGCAGGCAAAAATAGGTAAAATGTAAGCTTAACGAAAATTTTTACTTAATGAAAAATATATTACAGTAGTTTTTTACTGATTGTTCTTGAATTAAATTTTCTATGAAATTAAGGACGAATTTTAAAGATATATATTTTTATTTTTTTTCAATGTAAAATTATTGATTCGTATATGAATTCAGGTAATTTTTTGACACCAGAAATATATTCAGAGAAGCATAATGCCCTTTTCTCAAATTTATTAGTCGAGCGATATCACTTATATCATCATTTATGTTTATACAGGTCTATATATCCCTCCTTCTAACGATTACAATGTAATTTAGAGCAAAGTTTCAATTTACGATCGATTAACGATTTCATATAAAAAGAATATATTTGAAATAATGAGAAACAACGCATATTGCAATCGAATGCACTTTACTGCATCTTACAAACTAACCTGCTTTACTTTTTCAAATCATTTTTATTATAAATTTCGTGGAATATCAAGTATAAATATCATTGTTGTTGCTACTAATGGCACTTACCATGAACAAGAGCAATTTTAAGCCGAATGAGTATCTCTTGTTTTTGAAGTAGCCCCAACTAGGGTCCAGAGTACGACTTAGTTACACACTCATCACATTTGCTTGCACAGCTCCCTTTTACAGGGGGGAGGGCACGTTCACATCCCTAACAGATAGTATACAGAAGTACAACTATGCCTTAACCGAAACTCGGACCCGGGACGCCCAGATCATGAAAAAGACACGATACCTCTTGCACAGCCCCTTTTTACAGGTGGATACATTCATAAACCTTACAGTAGAATACAGAAAAACAATTATGCCCGAACCGGGACATCCAGCTCTCGAGGAAGACACGCTCCCCCTATGCCGGGACGCCGGCATAAATATTATAACTATTCAATACCTTCAATTTTCAGATACTTATTATCATTCTTTCTCCGATTTTATTGGGAATGAACCTTTTAAAAGCATAAGCAATTCAGTATTTTGTTGTAACTTATAAAACCTCGAAGGCAATAAAATTTATATAATCTAGAAGTTCAATTTGATGTAGAAAGTAGAACTTTTGCTTCAAATAGATAAAGTTCATTCCATTACATTCAACTAAATTTTCTTTAGTATTAATGCCAACTAAAGTAAGAACATTATAATTACTTGATATATCACTTCTTCAAAGTAGAATCTTGTATTATGTTACCTGCCACTCAAAAAATGCAAATTGTGATTTAATCAAACTGGTGCTTTTATAAGTGTTAAATCGGTAACATAGCTTACCACTATCAATTCTATAAATTTCTTTTTACATTTATTATATCGAACGTGACTGTCTTTGAAAAAAATGAGAACAGTTGATGAAAAATTTACAGTTTTATGAATATGGTTTATAATAAAAAGGTTTTGAGATTGGATTTTTGGTTGAAATAAATTAGCACGAATGTTTACTAGTAGTTATTTACATTTTATGCACTATTTATAGCACACTGTCAACTAGTGGTAAGCTGTGTTTAATTCTAATTAAAATTCTAATGAATATCTTGGTGTTAATAACTATCACAAACAATTTTTGTAACAAATTGCGTTCTATCGAATTGTAACAAAAGTAAATCTTTGCTATTTTGAAAGGCATTGTCATTACTTTAATCAACAAAAGAACATCACATAATAAAACATATAATGGAACAATAAAAATGGATACAATTTCATAATTCTTTTCAATTAAATGAAAAATTAAGATAAAAATGAAATCTCCTATGCATATTTCAATGTATCATGTCTGGACATAATTTCTTGAATGGCCAAGCACCACATGCTCGTGCAAGTTAAATTATATTTTTACTCATTTCAATTGCTTCATTGAATGAGTCCCTTTAGTATTACAAACGATCATAAAAATGCTTTCTCTCGCATTTATTGTTTAAATAAATATCACATTTCCTACTTATTTCATTTCATATAATCACGCTCTCAAAATGACATTTTTCTAGGTTTTACTTGTTGTAGTCATTAACTTATTTTGATAAATCAGTGTTTTTGTAATTTCAATGGAAACGGTATTAAAATCTATTTTTTGAGATGCTTGTGCAGATAATAACGTTTTTATTTTTCATTCACAAATATTTTTATTTTTTGCATACGGATTTTGGTTGACGCCAAAAACCTCATCGCCTAGGCAACATCATGTTCTGACATGATAATAATAGTGAAGATATCATAATAAAATTCAGGAAAAAATAATTTTAAAACATCAGTAATTGCTACTTAGTTTTTATTATTAAAATGAAGATTATCTTAAATTTTCAAATGTTATAAATTATTTATTAGTGATGTAAAAACCCCTAAATTTCAAAGATGATTCGCTCCAAAGTAAATATTTCTAGCAAGCAAATTATATCTGCAGTTTTAATAATTTCTAGTTAAATAATTTAGCTTGTAAAAAATCAGCAGAAATGCACATTTTCCTTTATTAGTAGTAGAAAATAGTCAAGATTATCTCTAAAAATATTTCATTAAACGCTCATTTGTTCATTTCTACAGGCAATTTTTTTAAATGTTTCATGTAAATTTCTTATGATTGTGTTTTTATCACTAAAAAATGAATGCTTCGTAAAGCATTCTCTTCCTTTCTGTGATAATGAATTAAAATTCAATTTATGATTTTATTTTCGAAATTCCATATTTTTCTCCGAATTAAATGTAATATCATTATGCTTTAATGAGTTTATTTTTCTTCCGTGGTGCGAAGAAATAATGCTGTGTTTCTCACTGATGAGTTATTCTCAATTTTTTCTTTATTCTCTGTCGCAAAATAAAGGTTTTGAAATTCGAAAAAAAACCCCAAACTTTCACAATCGCAAATATACATTTGGAAACTGGATATGCACAACACATTCATCACTCTGCTTTTCTTTTCTGCTGAAACAATAGCTTCTTTCGCTTGCTTCTATTCAGAATTCCTTGTTATTAATTCCCTTTTCAAACACTGAAAACAGCATAGACAAGAAATATTATTTTTCCAAGTTTTTTTAGAACTAATTTATCTTTTTCAATTGAAGAAAATTAAACTATTGATTTCTACCAGAAAAAATATTCAGATCTTGTCAACTGATTACTTTTCTTTATACGCCTTTCACTTGAAGGCTGTCCATTATTTTAAATTATAAAACTTTTATTAAATGAGAGGATTATATTTATTGTTTGAATATAAAAGATAAATTAGGAAATGCTTATTAATGCGCTTTATATATCATTTGTTATATATGTATTCAAATATTTTCATTAATGTTTTTGAAATCTGAATTTTTCGTACAAAATTTGATGCAAACGAAAGAACAAACAGTAAATCACTATTTTTTGAATTCCTACAATTATTTCACACTCTCCATATAAATATTTGTATGTCTTGTTCATATTCTCAATCGTTAACAAAATACTTTTTATTCATTCACTCAAGTTCAAATGCAATATTTTTTTAACTTGTAGTGAAAGACAACATTTGAAGTTAATACAGGTTTTTTTAAATATCAATTCATTAATTAAATTTAATGTTTAATACTTGAAACAGAGTATTAGTGGTATAGAGTATTAGTTTGTAGGTCAATCGATAAAATGCAAGGATTTTAGCATTTTTCACGAGAAGGTGCAAAATGCGAGTTCAACTCTTGCGAAAAACCCATAATTTTGTGATAAATTATCTGTATTATTTATGATTTTTTAATAAAAGTTAATTAAAGTAAAAAATTACTTTGTTTCCTTTGTTGAAGCAGTAATTGACTTTAAAAAATTATATTACTCGTTAAAAAGCAATATATAAAAGCAATATTGTCAATGCTTCGCTATAAAAAGAAATAAATAAAGATTAATATGAAATCTGCTACGCATATTGCTATGTATCATGTCGGAACATCATTTCTTGAACGGCCAAGCACCACGTGCTCGTGCGAGATAAATTATATTTTTATTCACTTTAATGTTTTCATTGGATGAGTCACTTTAGTATTGCAAACGATCCAAAAAAAATTTTGCCTCACGTTGATTGTTTAAAAAAATATCACATTTCCTATTTATTGCATTTCATATAATCACGTGCTCAAAATAACATTTCTCAGGGTTTTATTTTCGGTAGTAATTAAATTATTTTTTAACCAGAGCTTTTTAAAATTTGATTTTCAACACGTTAAAAAGCTGATTTTTTGACATACTCGTGCAGATAATAAAATTTACATTTTTTCATCATCGGATTTTTTTATACTTCGCCTCCGGGTTTTTGTCGACAAAACTTCATTTCTAAAACAATATCATGTTCTGACATGATAATAATATTAATAATTATAGATAATTAAACAAAATATTTAAAATAAAATGTTTCTTTGTTGGCCTAAGTAGGAATTGCCTTTAAAAATTGTATTACTTGTTAAAAAGCCATATCCTTATCAATGCTTTGCAATAAAACGAAAAAAACTTTTGTAAATACTGAATAATAAATAGACTTTTTTTCAAACATTAAATACGGTAACCGGAAAGTGGACTATAATTAGAATTTTTAGAAATAATACATCTTTTTGAGATAACAAAAATTAAAATATTTTTCATTTCCACATGAAAAAATACTCTGTTATGAGAATTGATTATATTTTATAGTACATTTTTCATGCTCAAAAAATATAATTTTTAATAATAACCAAGATTGTGCCCAACAAGGAGATAGTATTGCAAAGATAAGTCAATTTGTGAAATGCACAATGATATATAATTTATGTTTGGTATGTTAATTTAAATTCCAAATTTTCATTTTGGCATCTACCTTTTTCGTATAAATATTCTAAATAGTTCAAAAGGGAAATAAGTTAGTTGTCTTAAAAAATAACAATGAGAAATGTAAATATTTCTCTATTGAAAAAGTGTTTATATTTTGTTTTGGTAATGTTCCTGTAAAAGATTAGCTTGTAATCTAAGCATTTAAACGATAAATCTAGAAAAAAGAATTTTATTAAATTACTTTGTTATTACAATCATTCCTTGCCGATAATTTTAAAGGAAAACATGTTAAAATTCCTAGAATATTGCTGCAAAAAACTTAAATATAAAAAAATAAAGAAGTTTTTTATTTTAGTTAATTTTTATTAAATGATTACAATCAAAATAAATGATTTATTAAAAAAACTATGTCTCTTCAAAACAAAATCAAGTCCGGATGCGTTGATAATAAATCAGAAAACACTGCGCATGATTGAATTTTTTATGCCAATTAGGTTAACGCAAAACAGATTAGAAACTTTTAATTATCTGTATTATATTTTATTTTAATTCAAAAATACTTGAGAATGAATAAGAAAAATCGATTCATTAACAAGGTTTAATTTTAAATGCATCAAACTCTAAGAAAATAAACAGAATCGTTTGAAATTATCTGTCGAATACATTTAAGACCAATTTTACTAACCTGGGGGGGATAAAAGTCTTACTCATTTGGCGGTGAATTTTTGGCGATAAAGTTAGTTTTTAATTAAAACTAACCAAATCAATGAAATTTCAAAAAAAAAA
>JAOUZG010030345.1:4135358-4154580 GCA_026289955.1 Argiope argentata | reverse complement strand
ATATAATATGGGTTTTTTTTCTGCTCTCATGCTGACTGTTGTATAGCGCCGTCTCGGACCCGATTTCAAAGTGGCGAAACTGAGTTTAAGTAATGATAGATACAATTTAAAATAAATATAATATACAAAATTGTTTATAATAATGTAAAAAAATTATGGTTTTTTTCATGATTTCAAGCATTTGTGATAGTTTTTATCGCGCCAGAACATGATGTGGTTTTTAGAATGAGAGTTTTGGCTTCAACAAAAATCCGTAGTCGAAAAATAAAAATTTTATCTGAGCGAATATCTAAAAAATCAGTTTTTAATAACGTGATGCCATCCCATTTACAAATACTCTGATTAAAGAAAATAAATTGATGAATACAGCGAATAAAACCTAGAAAAATTTCATTGTGAGCAAGTGATTATAGGAAATGAAATAAATTGGAAATGGATATTTTTTCAACAATTAATGCGAGGCAAAGTTTTTTTGGATCGTTTACAATACCAAAGTGACTCATGCAATGAAAGGATTAAAATGAATGAAAGTATAATTTAATTTGCACGAGCACGTAGTGCTTGGCCATTCAAGAAATGACGCTCTGACACGATACACTGAAATATGCATAGGAGATTTCATTTTAATCTTTTATATTTAAATAACTTGTTTATATATAAGAAAGATTGAAAAATTTTCATACATGATCAGTATGTGATTCGTATTTTCAAAATGTTTTCAAAAAATCCAAAGCGTTGATTTTTCTCCCAGATATATATTTTTTTCTTAATAAAACAAAATGGTAATGCAAAAAATCAAAAATATTTACTAAGATGCTTTCTGAGACAATTTTGCGGGGTTAAGTTCTTTTCTGAATTAAAGAAAAACTGATTATTTACATTTTAAATGCTTTTAATACTTTCGATAATAGGTGTTGACGAATATATAAAAAAAGGAATCCCCATAATCAAAGTTTTTTTTTATTTGAACGACTATTTTCGTATTTAGCCTTGATATCATCATCTTTATTGTTTATGTAGAATTTTTTAAATTCCCATAATGTCGGTATGGTCTATAAATTTATGGCCACTGATACAAGGAAAAGGCTCATAAAAATCATAAACGTAACTATTAGCAAAACAAACTCGTTGCAGAAATCAGACAATCTACACAATTAATAAAAACATTGAGTGTGTACCAAATAAGGGTAGGTGCGAAATAGAACATACATTTATGTATTCTAAATACGATTTTCAAGAACAATAACTAAAGAAAGGTCTTTTATATCATGTGTCGCATTGAGGACTAAAGAACTGAGAATCAAGCTGAATCTTCTAAGAAAAAAAGCAGGATATTCAAAAATGGCTACAGATAAGCAAAGCTCATATTATTTATAAATTGTTATGGGTGTTTTTGGTTACTGTATTTTGATTTTCCTTCTTTGAATGTTACGTGCTGAAAGATGAAAAATTAAATTCATCTTAGCAATAATATCAAAAAACTATATTCTAAAAATTGTACTTTTATTATGCTAAAGATTTTAATTCCGGTATAATAAAAATATTGAATACCTAAAAAAGTTACTAAATATAGCTGTAATAATTTATGCAACAAAAATACATTAATATGCATATCATATATATTCGAATTAATATATACGCACAATCATTGGCATTTCATTTTTATTTACATAGATATAAATTGTTGAAAGAAAGAATTATAAATATTAATTTAGCTTTAATTCATCAATTAGTTAATTAGAGCTTTAGTCCATTATGTCTCCTTTTATAAATTTTTCTTTTAGATAAAATTTGTATTTTCATAAATGTTAACATTTAAAAATAATTAGCTGAAGAACTTAATGAGAAAAGTGCATAACGAAAAGCTGTTTTCGGAAACAATTAAACTCGAGTTATTATCTATTTACTTTTAGCTTTCAAATATTAAATCTATAGTTAAAAGTATCTGATATTATAAATGATTGAGCCTATGTTAAAACTTATAACTTCAAATATAGTTTAAGAAATACTGACTGGCTAGAAAAGAGAACTTATTTAAATTTGAGCATTACAGATTCATTTCCCGCTCGTCTCGTTGGTTGCGCCATCTTTTCCTAGAAATTTTAAACAATGAGTCAAATTCCTTTATTGGGTGCTTAATATTGTTTATCTTTTTTAAATGCTGAAAATATAGTATGTACTTTGGTTTTCATGCGAATTTCCATTGTAGATTATAATATTAAATTCTAGAAAGAAAAAAAAAGTACCTACGTCTTTATTTTTCAAATCAAAAATCTTATTAAACCTTTCAAACTCGTAATTTTACTGCATTTTTTGACGAATCTTTGTTTGAATGTTTTTAATTATTTTGTTATTATCTATATATTCATGATATCAAAACACAAATATCCCTCCAAAAATATAAACAAATAAAAAAAAATTTAAAGCTGAAATTTTAATTCATTTAAAATATATTTAGATGAAAACTCCCCAATTAAGTTTTTTTTAAAATATATTTTTTGAAAAGATGATACTTACCTTTAGTAATTACTTTTTAAGACTATCATTATTTTTTTCTTTTTTTTTAATTAAAGAAGTAACTAAAAAGATTTGACTTATTTATTATGAAAATGTAAAGTGATAAAAAATCGTATTTTTAGTTTTATGATCATATGGTCTAATTTCGAGAAGATTTTTTTTGCAGGTTAAATTAACTTTAAAATATAAATTTATTGCTTTAAATCAAACCAGCATATTTCCGTTTCATTTTTGGTTTACTTTGACATTATACGAATAGCAATTCTGTTACGTTTTATTATCCAAAAAATTAATCGCAAATCTTCTGTAAAAAAAGCTTTTTTTAAAGACATCTTATTAAATTTTGCGTGCGTTTTGATTTAATTACAAAAAGCAATGGATGCAGCTGTTTTATAAACCTCATTAAAGTATAATTTCCCCTATAGATGGCGACACTACTTCTCTTAAGAGAATGCATTTATGAAATGTTCATATTCCATAGCCCCATTTTTACATTAAGGAAGTATGATTGAAGAAAGAAGTCAATTATAAAATAGATAAAAACAAGAAACTTTCCCTGATTATATCCAACATAAGATTAATCAGGAAGAAAGGAATTCCTAAATATATATTTAATGAATGGAGATAAAGAAACATGCTTATCCTTTATTTTCAATTTATAAGAAATGAAAAAAAAAGTGTTGTATTTTTGTCTACATTGACGATTGATGAAGAATACACAAGCTCCTAATTTTGAAGAAAATTATAATTACAAAATTTATTGGAATTGGGTAAATATATTTAAAGTGAAGACCCTAATTGTGACTTAATTGATAATCCTTAAGAGGTAATCATGAACTCTGAATTGAGGAAAATGCCGAAAGTTTCATAGAATATATTTTGTGTTGTTTGAGTCAATGAATGAATTGGTGAAAATATAACAAAGTCCAAATTCTTGTGAATTTTATCTAACAATTTTCTCATATTTATTAAAGTATCTTCAACATCAACATTTTAAACAAGAAACAAAATCAGTATTCTAATTCTAAAATTTAATGAGTTATTAAGTTTCAAAAATAACTATTTTAAGCATTTTCAATGCCTTCTCAGAGGAAATTTCACTATTCAGTTTATAATGCTTCTTAGAGTATATCGTTTATTGACTTAAATTATCAGATAATTCTCATTAAAACAAGATTTACACTAATAACAATCTTATTTACTCTTTCTATCTCTCCTAAGAGATCTTGAGAAGACATTCTTGTAAGGTCTCAAGCGCCAGTTTGAAATTAAATTGACGAATGTTAATATAACGGCATTCTAAATCACCACTCAATTAGCAAATATTAGAATCGATAATATCATTTTTTATTCTAATACTAAATATATGCGTGCAATATCTGAAAATTCGTAGTTGCGTGGATAATAAGAATTGTGTTTTGATATTCGATTAAGCTAAAAACCCTCCATGTAAGGCAGACCTGGTTTATCTTTGATAAATAACGCCAGTCCGAACATTCTTTGCACTTTAAAAATAAAGAATACTCGTTTTAATTTGGTCCATGTCATCAGACGATATTTAAATTTTACAAATTCCTTCAGGAAGCAGTGATAGTATATTATAATGTGTTTAAAGTAGATGTGTGAATGAATTGATCAAATTTGCCCTGACCAAAGTTTTTATGTTCACAATTTAGTTTCACACTTTAACATCTGATAAATTGACATTTTCATAGAATTTCAAGTCAGTTTCATAGAATTTCAGTTTTGATATTTGGAAAAAAAATAATTTACACCTCCTTTCGTATTGCCATAAATTTCATTTATTTGGAAATTCGATATATCGCGTGTCCAAAAAGGTAATTTATGCTTTTAGCGGTGAATCAGATAGATAAAAAAAATAATTTTTGAAAATCAGGAAAAAGTTTCAGTTAGAAGTGTTCCTCATCATTAAATTATGTGAAAGTAAAAGCTGCACCAAATAAAATATATTTTGTAAACTTTTCACAAGACTTTTCAACACTTACCTGTTGTATTCTAAAAGTTAGTTGTTTAAATATTCTACTACTGCTACTACTGCTACTGCTACTACTACTGCTACTGCTACTGCTACTGCTACTGCTACTGCTACTGCTACTGCTACTACTACTACTACTATCTCTCTCGCTCTGTGTGTGTGTTCAAATTTACAATCGTTAATATAATACTTCTTATTCATCCACTCAAGTTCAAGTAATTTTTTTTAAATTTATAGTGGATGACATTTAAGGTTAATACAGTTTTTTCTCCGCAATAGTCTGGGTGGAGAGCATTGGACTCGTACTCCTTAGGTTGCGAGTTCGAAACTCGCTGGCCAAAGATTCCCGGAGTATGTGCCGGCTGGCCCTCGTAAAATCTGCCGTGGTTGCAAAGTCCTCCATGTCGAGAGTAATACCACTGGGGGTACTGGGTCCGAGGAGATCGTTCTCTGTTCCAGATCTAAATTACGGTCTGAAATGAATGCATGAATAAAGTCCGCCTCCTAAAAAGGGGTGTGTCATGTGTGTAGCTACGCCGTAGTCTTGACCCTAGATGGCGCTATTGTAAAACAAGAGATGCAAATCTTCGGCTTAAAATCTGCTGATGTATCAGCGGGGCTTGCTTGCCCTTGGCAAGTGCCATAAGTAACAACAGTATACAGCTTTTCAAATAGTAATTCATTAATTTTCGATTAATTTATTAATTAAAAACTAACTTTCTAGCCAAAAATCTTCATTTCCCCCAAAGTCCAAAAAATAATGAATTCAATTTGTTTACTCCCCACACAAATGTGGTTAGGCTTAACATGTTTTCGGTCGGTTATTTCAAACAATTCTTTTTTATTTTCATAAGGTTTGATTCATTTTAAATTAAACGTTGCAAATGAATTGATTTGTTCAGTACTTTCATTTAGAAGTATTTTCGAATCAAAATGTTACAGAATAAAGAAAATTAAAAATTTCTTATCTATATTACAATACCCTAACCCATACCCATTACCCATAGAAAATTCACGCATTTGCGTTGCCTCAATTGGCTTTGAATTTTCTTTTCTGATTTATTTGCAAAGGATACGACCAAAATTTTATTTTGGACAGGTATATCTTTTGATCAATTATTTATATTGATTATAGTTATTTAATAAAAACTAACTAAAATGAAATTTTCTTTGATGACTAAATAGGAATTGATTTAATGTATTTTTTTATATTACTTGTTGCTCATCTATTTTTACTACGTCCTGTCTATCATGTGTAATATGCGTATGATTTGTTATGTTTTTATTGTGCTTTTTAGAAGTTGGAAATCAATATTCTGTTAAGTCTGCACGGTATTTTTTATTTTATTTAGCCCGCTGACAAAAAAGACTCTCTTAACAATCCTCTTTTCTCGTTTCAATAGCTTGTTCTGTTGCAAAAGGTACTTGTTTCTGAATATCTGATTGATCATTAGAGTTAGTTAATGTAATTTCGGGATATTTTGTAAGTCGGAAAATAACGCAATGCTATTTTTAGAAAATAAAAACATAATTCAAATAGAATATAATTAGAATATAGTCAAGCTCATCAATTAATCATTCATGTTTAAGGTATAATACTATAAACTTTGGAAGCTACATGATGGCATTTTTAGTCGGACTACGTAACTGTAATAGAAGGAGAAGAACGGCATTTAAGACATTATTTTATTCTCAATTCAATTCCAACTTCAATTTCAACTTGGCGACGAATGGCTGCCATTGGCAAATTTAGCGTGGAGCTGGCCATGATATATGAGAGAAATTTGTTGAAATTGTCTTTAAAATTTTCCTGTCAGGAATCGACTACTGTCTCCCAGAGACTTAACATAAGAAATTCTAATATATACTAAACAACTTGTGCGTTTTGAAGCATTAAATTGGATCAAATTCTTTTTCTGATCGCCTAGATAGAATTCATAACTATTCTACTACTGAAACGGAGCGAAAAGGATATTCATCAAGAAAATCAAAAGAACATTTTCTACCTTTTAAAAAGCATTTAATAGGATCATCTTCTTCATTCTGATCGTTCAAACAGATTGAAAATATGCCACTGATGGAGGGGAGAAAATAACGATATTCTTCTGAACAAGTAATATAGAATAGAATTTTTTCAAATCAATTCCAACTTAGGTTAAGAAAGAAAATTTTTATTGTAGTTACTTTTTATTAAATAATTACAATTAATATATATCTGTATATAAATATGACAGAATCACAATATTAAGTGACAAAATAGAAAGCGCATTTTCCTGGAAATTTTCCATTTTCCTTTCTATATACTGTGTTCGAACCCGCAGCCCAAAGGATGCTAATCCAACGTCATACCAACCAAACTATCCGGTCGAACAATTTCAATTGTTACAAATAATTGATCAACAAATTATACTAGGATTAAATTTTCAACGCCAATTAAGGATTCAAAACCAATAGTAGCAACGCAAAATGCGTGAATCTTCCACACCAGCTGGGATAAGGCAATATGGATTATAAATTTCTAATTTTCTTTATTCTCTATTATTTTAATTCGAAAATACTTCAAAATGAATTGGAAAATATATTAATTAACAGGGTTTAGTTTTAAATACATCAAGCATTATGAAAATAAACAGAATCGTTTAAAATAAACGACTGAAAACATGTTAAGCCTGACCTCATTAATATGGGGGGAAACAAGCTGAATTCATTACTTATTTGGCGGCTGGAAAATGAAGATTTTTGTTGAGAAATTTAGCTTTTAATTAATTTATTAAAAAAATAATGAATTAATGTTTGAAAAAACTATATTAACATCAAGTGTCATCCACTACAAGTTTTAAAAAATGTACTTGAACTAGATTGGAGGAATTAAAAAAGTATTTTAATAACAATTGAAAATTTGAACGAAATATATATAGAGAGATAGAAAGTGTGAGCCAGTAGTAGAAATTGAAAAATAGTTATTTTTCTGCCTTTAGAAAAGCAATAACTGATACCAAATTCTTCTTTCAAGTAATTGAGACAATACTGAAAATATCCCACAGCTGAAACGGAAGGAAAAATATATTAATTTGAAAAATTGGGAGGAAATTACCAACTGTAAAATTTTAAACTAAATTTCAATTGCCATTCTACATTAAAGCATTTTTGAACCATTTATTTTGTTTAAAAATGCAAAATGTCTTTCTTTAAATTGGTTAATTGAGTTTCAAGAACAGTAGAGTGTTTGATAAATGTCACATCATTTGTACATAGTATGATACGAAGTCTCTTGAAAGCATTGTATGTTTAAATCCCGAAAACTCGAAAAATAATTAACGAATAATTGAGATATTTATACCCTTTTGTAGAGCATTTATTGAGAAGAGTAGAGTGTATCAAAATGAAAAAAAAAAAGAATTTCATAATTCCAATTTTGATTTTGCACTTATCCGTCCATGTGCGAAAACCTGAAACTGCGTATGTGCCAATAGCAAGAAATGTAATATGCATATACCATGCATTTTAAGTCTGATTTTAAACAGGGATTCAAATTTCATTATACCATAAAGAGGGAAATTTAACCTTGAAAGAAACGTTCTGTTAGCAATTGTCATAGAAATAACGTCCACATTTGGGAAGGAGAATCTTTTGATGAGCGAAATAACCGTCTTTCTTTAAATCGGAATTCAACTGAATTGCGGTGACAAGAATGAATCTCCTGAGGAGCGAAATGATCGCCTGTGTTTTGTCTATGGACATGCCAAATGTTTACTTTTTTTAATATTCTAAACATTTCTGAATGTATGCTGTTAAAAACTGTTTTGTAGCTATTTTGATCATTTCTAAATATATTTTTATATTTGTTTGATGTTGCGTAACATGCCCATGTCGTATCGGGTGGAGGCTTGACTTAAATTTGAAGCTCTCCTTCTTGGATGCTATGCCAAGGGCAACGCCGTGTGGGTACTGCTAGTTTTATATAAATATAGCGATATAGTAGAAATCTAAGCAAAGCAGATAAATGAAGCCCAAGCTATATCAGGAAAATCGAATATTTAAACAATTGGATGACTATAAAAAACAATTATTTCTTAGAAAAAAATATACGACGTATTATTTATGATGTATTAATTCAATTACTTTAAAAAGAACATTGGTTACACTTTCAATAATTATATACTGCATTAACACTTTGGTGACCGGCAATTTTACACAGAAACTATGTCATGTAACCGGCTACTTTTTTGAAATTGAATATGAAAGTAAAATGTTCTAAAAAAAACTCCATTGAATTTTGTTGAATTGGAACGTCAAAAAGTTCTTCGCCGATACGTTCCGTCATATTTGAAATTTTTGGAATTTTACTAAAATTCTATAAAAATGTAAATACTAGGAAAAGTAATTTTTCTTTTATAGAGCGGACAAGACTAAACACGATACACCAAGTTTTTGCAATGTTCTACATCGCCCTCGGTGTTATAAATTGAAACAGATAATGCAAGTGCAATGACGAGTTAACTCGTCACCGGTCAACAACGTTTGGACATGAAAAGACGAGTTAACTCGTCACCGGTCAACAACGTTTGGACATGAAAAGACGAGTTAACTCGTCACCGGTCAACAACGTTTGGACATGAAAAGACGAGTTAACTCGTCACCGGACAGCAAAGTGTTGAGATATCAGTATTTGGAGAAATCAGGCAAGTTAGTTGTTTAGTTGAAATAACTTATTTTTATTTGAGAAGTTTCTCCTCCCCACTTCAAAGTCATTCGGATAATGGGGGCTCGGATAATCAAGTTTCGTTACAATTAATTCTTACAGATGTACAGAATAGATTCAGTCGAAATCAAAATAGTATTACTTGAATGAATGTTATTTGATTAAACACCAGTTGATTCTATCCTTATAAAAATATTTCGATACAATACTGATTTAAAAAAAACAACACCCAAAGACTCTTTGTGTATGTGGTAGCTGGGGAAAGTTAAATCTTTCGTGCCCACTAAATCTTCCATGCCGAGAGTAATATTACTGGGGATACTGGATCAGAGACGATCGATCGTACTCTGTTCCAGATCTAAATTACGATCTGTGGATAAATGAAAGAAACGCATGAATGAATTCCTCTCCGTAAAAAAGGTTTTTGACATATGTCAGCTAGAAGTCAGACTTCTGTCCTCGGGTGCTCAGGGGTCCATACCCTCAGAAGCTGATGGTTGGATCTAACCATCCCGGTGGGTACAATAATAGATGGGGATTAGACTCCTCCCATCGATGACGGGACGTACTTCCTTTGGGGAGTGTTGTACCGTGGCCGGTAATAGCCATTAGGACTTAACTACAGTTACCGCTAATTGCTGTTGCTGCGGTCCGGCCGTTCAGTTTCTATGGCTAATCCGTGTGCCTTTGTGGGGGGTCGGAGAGTCTGCTCTGTGATTTACCCTCAGAAGCTACTGCACCCCTTCTTCCGTTGTAAAGCGGAAAACGAAAACAACAACAACTGATAAAAACAATTAATTATGGATTCGGTAATTCAATTTAATATCGTAAAAATTCAATAAATAAATCGATAATTTAATCGTAAAAATTTTGTATTATTTTTCTGAATTAATTTATTTTATGTTATGTTAATGAATAATGACAGACTTTTCGAAATGAATTTATTTATTATCATCTCTAAAAAGAAATTTCTTTCTAGATAACATTTTAGAAATAAGTATTTTTTTTCCCCCAAGGTGATGATATTTATTCTCTGTATTTTCCCATTTGACGATCTAATGCAGAATGTTAGAAACCAGTATTAACAATGATTTTGAATGCTTAAAAGATTTGTAAATATTATCCGTAGTAGATTTTTAAATATTATCCGTAGATTTAGAATTCACAAATAGAAATACAAAATCTATTTTTTTTAAAAAAAAATCCCTGATTAATAAATATTTTTAATAAAAGAATAATATAAATATGCATTAGTTCATTTGAATAGAAACATATTTTAGAAAAAATTAGTGCAGATTTGACTTTATTTATATATTATAGAAAAAACGAAAAAAATATATAATTCTAGTTCCAAACTGAGACTATCCGATATCCCCACTGTCACAATATTATAGCTGTGATAAATCAAAATTTTTTTTTCTCTTATAGTTTCCCGGATTTTTTATAGACGCAATTATTCGAAGCTTTCTTTTTTATTATTTATTCAATCTTTTTAATATCTAGATCATTCATCTGTGAAAGCCTTTATCATAAATATTTAAACTACCGTATGTATCTGCTTTCTTCTGCGCAGGGGATTCGTAATGATGATATGATTCAGAATCGTTAGTCGGGGGAACGAAAAGCTCGGTGAAATAAAATTCCGCAGATGGCAACAGAGAAACCGGATGCCAACTAAATCAACAATCGCGATAGGCGCATTCACGGTTCGATTCGCCGGCGATCCGAATCTCGGGCATTCTTTCAGACGCGCTTCGCATGCAAGGTGAATAGCCGCGAGCCGCCATCTTTGGACACCGAATCTTGATGGAATGTCAAAAATCGCTGTTTAATATTGACGTTAGTCCGATATGTAGGGTTTTTTGGCGCAAGAATCATTTTAAGCCATACTGTTCCAAGTGTAAGGTTTAATCTAAGAGCATTGGATACGAACTCAATCAATTATAAGTAATATTAATCGATATAAAAATGTAGAATTCAATAATTGCAATAATCAGTTGGTAAAATTTTATGATCATATAAAAATACAAAAATTTTAAAACAAACTTAAATGTAAAATCATTGAACTCCAAATTTAAAAAGTCATTTTCCATTATTTTTTTTCAAGTATATTAAATTTTGACATACGAGTAATGAAACCATAGACATGCTTGAAGCTTTTTTTCGGCGATCGATTTATCTCAATAGATCTGACCATTCCCTGATCTGACCATCCCGGACTTTTTTCTGTGGGGATATTTAAAGGACAAAATTTATGAAGGTGATCCTCAAACAATAAATGATTTGAAAATCGCAATTACCCAAAGGATACAAGAAATCACTCCTAGCATGTTAAAACGCGTTTCCGAAAACATGCGCAAACGAGTTCAGCTTTGTCTCCAAGAAAGGGGGGGACATTTTAAGCATTTATTATAAATGTAAGTTTAGTATTTTTTCCTTAGTTAGATGCTAAAAGTACTTTTTATCATTGGCATAAAAATAATTCTTTTTAAACCTATTGTTTTTGTAAAATAAATTAACAAATCATCAGTACGGGAACTTTTTGGACACCCTGTAGTTTCATTAGAACCAGAAACATTAACACACACACGTTGATCGAGCAAATTATATTTACTTAAGTAATTATAATTTGCCATAATATTTTTAGTGGACAAAGATTTTAATGAATCACGATTCTATAAAAAATTTATATTCTTTTCTAATGTTTCTTGAATATGAAAAAATGAAAGTAATACTAAACAATACTTGCTAAATTTATATTGCCTTCAGAGAAAGTGAAGGATGTATTTAAGATAGTTTTAATATTACAATAAATATTAAAATGAAATCTGCTATGCATAATTCAATGTATCATGTCAGAACATAATTTCTTGAACGGCCAAGCACCACGTGCTCGTGCAAGTTAAATTATACTTTTATTCATTTTAATTATTTCTTTGTATTAGTCACTTTAGTATTCCAAACTATCCTAAAAAAACTTTGTCTTTCATTTATTGTTTAAAAAATATATATCACATTTCCTATTTATTTCATTACATATAATCAAGTGCTCAAAATCACATTTTTCTAGGTTTTGTTTGCTGCAGTCATTAATTTTTTAATCAAAGTTTTGTAAATGCAATGGCAACGCGTTATTAAAAGCTGATATTTTGAGATGCTCGTGCAGATATTAAAATTTTTATTTTTCGCCTGCGAATTTTTGTTGATGCCAAAAACATCATGTTCTGACATGATAATTAAAACGTAGTTTCAGATTCTTATTATTTATAAAGTAATTTAAAACTATTAAAAAGGCAGCAATTAATATTGATAAATTTCGATTGCGAATCAAATATTTACATGCAAAAGAAATATCATAATCAAGAAATATCATAAATCAATCATCATATTATTATTTAGAGCTCAATTATTACATAATAAAGAGACAAATACAGGGTGTCCACAAAGTTCCCGTACTGATGATTTGTGAATTTATTTTACAAAAGCAATAGGTTTAAAAATAATTATTTTTATGCCAATGATAAAAAGCACTTTTAACATAACTAAGGAAAAAATACTGTACTTACATTTATAATAAATGTTCAAAATGTCCACCCCTTTCTTGGCAAAACTGAACTCGTTTGCGCATGTTTTTCGAAACGCGTTTTAACATGCTAAGAGTGATTTCTTGTATCCTTTGGGTAATTGCAATTTTCAAATCATCTATTGTTTGAGGATCACCTTCATAAATTTTGTCCTTTAAATATCCCCACAGAAAAAAAAGTCTGGGATGGTCAGATCAGGGGATAGAGGTGGCCAAAGATTTTTTGAGATAAGTCGATGACCGAAAAAAGCTTCAAGCATGTCCATGGTTTCATTACTGGTATGGCAAAATTTAATATAGTTGAAAAAAATCATGGACCATGATTTTTTAAATTTGGAGTAGGGGTATTTTTGGACACCCGGTATATTATTAATTTGTGCATTTTAGAAAATTTGATACAACTTTAAAAACAAGACAAATTCCATGATGTTATAAATAAGAAAACAAATGGGAGCAAATTTATTTTTTCCAAACAGTTTTCAAAATTGTTGACAGTAATAAATGCTGAATATAGTTAAACACGGAGGGTGTTTACACATTTTTAGAATAATGTGAATAATAAATTTTCAAAAACATTTCAAAATAAAAATGTCGGAAAAATTTATTTATGATTTGAAATGGTAAATATTGTCTGCTGCTTTTTTTTAATAATATTGCGTATAAATAAGTTGTTGATTGAATGATGATAAATTTTTTTGTTCTTTCCAAAAACTAATCTTATTCTGTAATTCATAAACGTTCGGAAATGCGTGCCGTTAAAATTTAAAGAGCAAAATAAGACATTAATTAAAAAAGAGAAACTATCAAGGAAGCTTCAAACAAATATTCGAAAATTAGTTTTTAAAATATTTCTGAAATGATATCACTGATAACGGATAAAAATCTGCTATTGCTGAAGTTAATTGTAAAGTCTTCAAATACATCTGCACCGAAATAATTAAGCAATATTGTATAGCTTAGTATACTTAAGTTAAATAATTATATTGATAATTAAAAAAAACATAATTATGCATCAGTTCATGACAGATCTTGTGATTCATCACTGTAAAGTTTCTAAAATACTATACGAAAACTATTCTAAAATAAATAAATAATAATTAATGTATTATGACTCTTAATGAGTGTGTGACTCTCTTATCAAGAGTCACAATGTATTAATTACAATCGTGTTTACCCACGCAATTGCAACAAGAACTAGTAATATAAATAATATTTTTTTAAATCAATTCCTACTTAAATTATTTGGAAAAATTTAGGAAGTTGGGAAATTTTTTATTTTAGTTATTTTTTATTAAATAATTACTATTGTTGATATTCTCTCATTCCGCTTTACAAAGAGGGGTGCTGTAGCTTCTGTGAGTGTGGACCCCTGAGCACCCGACAGCAAAAATCTGACATCTAGTCATATAAGTCACAAACCCTTTGCACAGGGCTGACTTCCTTCATGCATTTCATTAATTTATTCACAAATCGTAATTTAGATCTGAAACTGAGAACGATTACATCCGACCCAGTTCCCCCAGTAGTATTACTATCCACATGGAGAACTTTGTGATCAAGACAGGTTTAACGTGAACCACACATGCAGAATCTTAGGATGGCAGGTTTTGACTCGCAGCCCAAGGGATGCGAATCCACTGCCCTATCAACCAGATTGGAAAACCTGCTTGGTAGGGTGCCTAATAATAACAATTACAATAAATAATTCATCAAAAATATATGCTAGCAAGGAATTTTCTGGACCAATTGAGGATTTAAAATCAATTGTGGCAACGCAAAAGGCGTGAATTTTCTACACCAGTTGAGATAATGTTATACAGGTTAAAAATTTCTAATTTTTTATTCTGTATTATTTTAATTCAAAAGTACTTCAAATTGAATTGAAAAAACAGATTAATTAACAACGTTTAATTTTAAATATTTCGTTAACGTATCGATAAAGTTTAATTTTAAATAAACAGTATCGTTTAAAATAATCGCCCGAAAAAATTTTAAGCCTAACCTCATTAGTGTTGGGAAAGAAAGAAACATAATTCGTTACTTATTTGGCAGCGGTGAAATGACGATTTTTGGTCTGTTTTTAATTAATAAATAAAAATTTATTGAATTAATACTTGAAAAAACTATATAAACATCAAATGTGATCCACTACAAGCTTTGAAAAAATTACTTGAACTGTAGTGGATGAATAAAATATATTTTATTAACGATTGAAAATTTGAATAAGATATATATATATAAAGAGAGAGAGAGTGAGAGCTAAATATTTGGGATAATGAACAGTTCTGGTTCCATACCTGCAAAGAAAGTTTCATAAAGGGGTTTAGTATTGCCACAGGATTCTCCACTTATATTCCCTCGTAAAGGGGAAATAAAAAGAATGGGGGGAGAGGATGTTAATCTCGCCTTATTCACAAAAAAATTTTTAAAGCAAGATATTTATATTATAATCCTCGCTACTTCCAAAATGGATCAAGTCAAAGCTACAAGTGGTAATTTAAAAGTATTTCAAAAAGTCCCTAAAGCAGATTATATATGTAACTTGTGTTTGCAATGATATCAAATTTTTATCCTCATGTAGCTCATATTAACTTCTTTTTAAATTATCTCAAATTTCCTGATCCAATTCCACTTCTTGTTTAATTACTTTTAACACGTGCTCTAGAAAACTGCTGACACAACTTGTCACTTTCCAATTGAAGGGATAAAATCCTTAACGTTTGCAATTCTTTTAAAGATATCTAAATGTCCCTTCCCTAAATCTACATGTGTCGAAGAAAACTCTATCAAAATCTCATTATGAAATTACCGAGGGAAAAATTTCTGTCCGTTTTTCGCTTTTGCTTTTATATCGATATATATAAACACACACACACACACGTTGTGTTTTTACAAATATTATTCATTAATGAAATGTAATTAATTTTTAATACTTTAAATAGAACTTTAGCATTTGTTAACGAAAATTGAAATAAATAGGAAGTAGCTCGATAGATAAAATGCGAAGATTTCGGTATTTTTTATTTGAAGGTGAAGAATGTGAGTTCAATTTTTTGCTAAAATTAATTATTTTTTGGTAAAGTATTAATATTAACAGTAATTATTTAATAAAAAGTAGACAAAATGAAAAATATATTGACCTAAGTAGGAAGTGTGTGTGTGTGTGTGTGTGTGTGTGTGTGTGTGTGTGTGCGTGTGTGTGCGTGTACACATTTTCAACATATTTGTGCGATTTCTAGACTTTTTATTGCGCTTTTCATTTAATGAAAAGAATTCTTTCTTAGCAAAAATCCATCAATGTTTATTGGCTTTGGGAAATAGTAGATGGGGAATAAAAATCAATATCCCTGGAAATTTTTAAGAAAAGTCTTTCTATTACCGAAATCAAAATGCAAGCTTATAGGTCTAGAAAAAGATTATGTACGAACATTTTAAAAAAAAGTCTATATTTTAAACGTTAGACTGATTTTTGCGTTTATTCAACTTAAGATGTATAATATATAAATGTTTTTTGTTTTTTCCAAATTAAGTACACTTTTTGAAAAATCATTTATTTTTTAAGTTTAAAGGAATGTGTAATAACCGAGAGATTACATTTTATTTCTCAACCACAATATGCTCAAATCATCATAATTTCCAGCCTTTCTTAATACATTTGGTTTAATGTGTAGACTAAACAGATAAATATTAGCTGTAAAAAATTTTAACGATACTATTTCCGGCCTTTTCAATTAACCGGAAGTAATATGTATACCCTTTAATTCCAATTTTAGTTCCGGTAAGGATGAGAAAGGAAGAGATATGAATCAGAAATCGGCCTTTCAGATAAATATGTTTTTTCCCTCCGAAAATATCCACTTAAGTGGATATTTTAATGTAAACATATGCATAATTAAGTTTCTATTTTTTCCCGTTGTATAATACTTATTGAAAAAATACTTATCTATAAGTAGCTCCTCTAATCACAGGTCAAGAATCGATATTTTTTATTAATAAGTATATTTATTAATAGATATTATTTGAATAATTTTTTATGAAACATTCAAAACTTTATGAGAAAATGAAGCACGGAGCAAAAACCTTCCACAGTGAATATACAAATATAATTATCATTCATGTTTTTTTCTTCTATAAATATGAAATAATCCAATTCCATAGGTCATGTTTTGTTCGAGCAACAAAGACAGACGGTTTATTGCCCCAACAGAGACACGAATATCATCGTGCATATATCGGCTGAGGATCAAACATTCTCTGTTTGGTACGAGAAATTTTTTAACTAGGGTTCACGCCTCATCCTCGTCATCTAAATATGTTTAAAGGGGATAAATTTTGCCTATTTTTAGATGACTGGATTTTAACTCGTAACTGGAGGCATGGATTTTCTCAAGTTAAAATGATAAAGGTGGTTTTTTTTGCCTTTTGTAAACAGTATTTTAAATTATTTTAGAAACATAATATATTTTGGTTAGTTGGGTAATTGGATTTTTTTTTCGTAGGAGCCATTTTTGGCCATACTGAGCCAAACATACGGCATGAAATCCTACGAGATTAAAAAGAACAAAACATCAATAAGTCTAAAATAAAAAGCAAAAGTGTTTGCAATTTTCTAGCAATAAAAGGCAAAAGTGCAAATTCGTATGATATAAAATGTTTCAAAAGTTTTAAACAGAAATTTGATAGGGATTCTTTCACAAAAATTGTTGAAAAAATAATGTAAAAAGGCAGAGAAACAGCAAAAGATAAGATTAAATGTTATTAAAGAAGCCAATAGTTTTTAAAAATTTAAAAATGTTTGGGTGTTAAAAATGCTATACATTCTGTATACTACAGAGTTACCAAACATATTAGAAATATTATAATATTAAATACTACAAAGATGTTATAAGAGAAACTTTAGCAATCATTTAATATCTATTTACTTTGTTAAGATATTATGCAATTACACTAATGTTAATAATTGTTAGAATTTAACATACAATAATGAAAAATGCTATATTTTAAAATATTATTTTAAGAATATTTTTTATTCTTTTTTGAATTATTCAAATTAAATTAAATTTCAGAGATATGGAGTCAACGAATAACTTTGAAAGATAATAACGTGTTTATACTTAGACCTTTGCTAACATACTGTTGAAAGAACAACTTGAAGTTCTAAGAAGAGAATTGTATTAAAGGACAAAATACCACTTGATAATCAGAGCTAAGGAACAACTTGGATCATTTTAATTCCCGTCACTTGTTACGGGTGAAATATTATTTGCAATTCTCCTAAATCTTAACCAAATATAGAGATTTAAATTAATTTTAATTTATTTTACTTTCCTAATTCTAAATTCAAAAATAAACCAATATGTCAGCACTTTAAAAATCGATTACAATTATTGTTAATTTTTTTCAACACGATCTAATTACTATTGAAAAATAAATAAAATTTACATAGTCTGTATCTTAATTATTTATTATTAATCTCTAATATCTGTTATTCAGATCAAACCAGTAGTCCATTGTTTTAAATTCTAAAATAAACCAATATATCCAAGTAGCAATAATTGCTTATAATCATTGATGGTACGTCTTTAGCAGCAGACCATTAAGTGATCTAATAACTATTAATAAAAACATGACCTAATTGCTATTTATTAATACACTATACATATATAAACAATATTTTAATTATCTATTTGTAATCTTGTACTTTGAGGTCAGCCAGGTGGCAAAGAAAAATCGCCAAATTATGTAGAATTCCGCAAAATTTCTTAGTAATTTAAATAAAAAATCGCCAAATAATATATAATTCCGCCAAATTTCTTTGGCGATTTTTTGCCTGGCTAATGGAAAAGTACCTGTAATCTTTATGTTCTTCAGACCCGGATCAAACCAGTGTTCCAATTTCACCAATTTTTATCGATATGAAAGGTCTTATATCCTAGATATATCATCAAAGGGAATTTACTTCAAGCATTTCTGAGAGGAATCTCAAATAATTATTCTATTGTGTATTCACTAGGGGAAGGGATGACAGTCACTCAACTACAACAAACCAACTGCTCAATTTCGCCAATTTTTATACGAATGAAAACTTTTGAATTTAAATAAATCATCACACTAATACTCAATTTCAAAAAGAGAAAAATAAAAACTTTGACGGAACTTCAGAAACAACAAATGAGCAGATTTAGCCAGTGTTATTCGCCAATTAATTTCGCCGCCAAAGTAGTAACAAGTCAAAATGCTCTGTACTTGTTCTGCAAATAAAATTTAAAATACTATTTTATTTCGTTGTGATAAGATATAATTTATCAAAGATTTTTTTTAATTGTCTATATTAATGCTAATAGCTAGTCGTCGAAGATGGCTAGTTAAATATAATGCAAGTATTTATTATCATTTAATCAATATTTTAATCAATATTTTAATT